>JAKSZT010053888.1:3494159-3517902 GCA_026826555.1 Tolypeutes matacus | reverse complement strand
GGTAACTCTTACGCACACCTCAGTAGGAGCTCATAGAACATCTAAGTACCTATCACCCCACTCAGTGGGGTTCCTGAGAGCTCCGGAGACACCCTGGTCCTATATAAGGGGGGATAGCCCCAGAGACTGATGCCTTATCAGTGGGTTCTATTTTGGAATCTGTGCTCCTGAGAGTGACAGAATTAGACTCAAATAAGTCCTCCCTGCACATGGTTCACCAGTCCCTTCTATTCAAACCTATATGTGATGCTGGAGTTTTTAGGTATACTTCCAAGACTGGAGCCTCTGGCCTACCTATGTGCCAGGTGTGCATGAAATCTAGGTGGAGCTGCAACTCCTACCCTACAGCTCAATGGACTCATCCAAGTCACCTGGTGAGGAGACAACAATGGGCAATGGCCATCCCAGGGAATGGAGAGGGCCTGCATCTGCAGGCAGGATCATCCCACCCACCATATCCTTGGGATATAAGCCCTCTCTCACTTGGAGTTGGAGTGGACATCACCATCCCAGGCCCCTCAGGATTGGGGGAAGAACTATGGCCTAGAGTGGACTTGATGGTATTCTCTTGTTCACATATGGTGATTCTAGCAATGCAAAAAATTATAACAATGAGGTGGAGCCAGTGGCCACTAGACACTTTCGGGGCAGGGAGGGGATGAGCAGTTGAAATACAGGGGCTTCTTTGGGAGTTGGAGGTTATCCTGAGTACTGTTGTAGCAACGGATGTAGGCCATTTTAAATCAGCACACACCACTCAGAACTGAGTGGGAGAGAGTGTGGTCTACAGTGTGAACTGTGGTCTACAGTTGGTGGCAAGGCTCCAGGATGTTTAAGTCCATTGAGGTTGGTGGGCCACACTGTGGGAGATGTTTGTGTGGGATGTGGTGGGAGGTGTGGGAGGTGGGCAACATGGGAATCCCAGTGGGTTCCGTGTAATATTTTGGGTAATCTAAGCACCTCTTAAAATATATGTATATATATATATATATAAATAACATTTTTGTAAGCAAATATACATATATGCATATATATTTATATATAAAAAAAAAGAGAGAGATTATGAGATGACAAATGTTTGTGGTTTTAAGCTGCAACATTTTGGGGTAATTTGTTATACAGCAGTAGATAACTAATACAACCCTCCTGTGAATAAAAAAGGGATTAATGTTTGCTTAAATTTCAGGAGCACTTAAAGATTTAAATTTTATGGAGGCAGAATTATTCCTTAACATAAGTTTTAGATTAAAGAGCGTTGATGAGGATGTATAGCAGAGGTTAGTGCTGTATCTCTAATACACATCTAATACATGTAGAATATCTTAAAAAAAAAAAAAAAAGAAGCAATTGACAATATGCACATTTAAGAAGTCAAGACTAATGATAACTTTTCCTTTCATAAACCCAAAATAGAGGTCGTCACCAGAAGACAAGCTATCAGTTTAGCAGAGTTGACAGGGCTGTGAAGAAGGAAATGAAAAATAACGGTAAATTTCTTTCTTATGAAGAAATACTTCTTATGAAGAAATACATACTTCTCTGCCTTCTTCTTGAACCTTCTTCAGTTCCAGGCTCTTTGCCCTGTTCTTACATTTTTTATATGATTTCTCCACTGCAAACATCCCCAATTTTGAAAAGCACTGAGAAATGCATCTCCCAATTCTACATGACTCGAGGAGTCATAACTTTGCATTTTGTTTTTTTCCTGCTCCTTTTCTTTTTATTTCCAGATCCTTGTCATACTTTCTTATATACTTCATCTCAAATACAGGTTGCTACAGCTTGTCACATACCAAATAACCCTGGGTGCATTATCACTCCTCTGCTAACAACTAAGTAAGCTTCACCATGAGGGATGCATGCAGCATTCATCTGAATATACCCCTACCCAGAACCACTTCCACTTCCTGGAATAAAGTAGTGCAGGGGTAATATTGGTTGATTCCCCAACATATTTCAACGCAAGCTATTGGCCAAACCTCTTCTTACTCAAAGTGTAGTCTATAAACCAGAAACATCAGCTTCATCTGGCAGATTGTTAAAGTGCAGAATCTAGACATGACTCTAGACCTAGTGAACCAAAATTTACATTTTAACCAGACCTCTAGGTTATGCACTGAGATCTTACAGCTTGAGACACGCTAGTCTAAGACCATCATGGGGCTCCTTTCTCATTAGCAGTGACCAGTTTAAAAATGGGCATGAGCCCTGATTCTAGCCAATGCAATAAAGCAGGAAGGCTTTTCTAGAAAACATTTCCTCATTTCTAAGAAGATACACAAGAGAGCAGGTCCCCTTTACTTCTTCTCAATGTGATGCCTGAAACTGGAAGAACTGGCTTGCAATCATTAGAGAGTCCAATCTAAAGGAAAAGCTAACCCACCGAAGATAGTGCATTAAGGGAAAATGACAGAATCAGGTTCTTGATTGAGTCTGGAGAACAGTGTTTACTCCTTCTCTCTGGACTTTTTGGTAAGTGAGAAAGACATTTGGTTTTCCATTATTTACAGCTTGAAAGTATCCTAATCAATACAAATAGGAATTCAAGAGATATTTGCTCAATTTTACTTGGAAAGAAAGGGAGACATAAAAAGCAAAAACTGTAAAAAAGACATACAAATATTTTCTCTCCCAAAATTTGAAAAGCAATGTATAAAAACATGCTTATTGTCCCAATCTCCCTGGTTCACCATATGGTCGCAGACTCAAATCATCTAAAAGTGGGCATAGACGGTCTCATTAAAATTGTACAGCCAGTACAGGTTCATTTTTCTTTTATTATTTTAAATAGCTTCTACTTTGCTATCTATTTAAAACCTTAATTCAGAAATCTTGAAATTAGAGAAAACCACAGACAAAACAAAAGCATCTCTATTCATATCATTACAAAATGATAACTAGAAAGTGACCAATAATGTTGACTACCAAGAAGATATAACTGAGACAAAAGGAGCCGCTAAAGAAGAAACTCATGCAAGAGAACAGAAATATACTGAAAATTATAATTTAAAAAACACCTCTTCTGAAATTAAGAAAAAGAAGTTTTAAACCATATAATGAAAGAACAAATGACATAAATGGAAAAAGCAACGCAGAATGACCCACGGTGATAGATATTCCAGTAAAATTAATGATGTTAAAGAAAAGAAAAAAATTAATCCTTTGGATATCTGGGAGGAAAAAGGTACATAACTTATATGGAAAAGAAAACTAGATTCAGACTTTGGTAGCAATATCACATGCTAGTAAAAAATGAAATAGCATATATTTAAGTTACCCAAAGAAAGTGTGAAATAAGCATTTTATATCCTTCAAAACTGACAAGAATGAAAGGCACAAATAAACAGTTAACATGCAAGAACTCAGGGATTATTGTTCCCATGAGATGCTTTTTAAGAATCTACTAGAAAACGAGTTCTGACAAACAAAATGCATAGAGAGACATTGACATATGGAATGATGGTAAACATTTAAAATATACTTACATATAGAACTAAGACTAAAAAGGGGGTAAACAGGGAAGAGTATAGAATGCAATGGCTATATGCCCCGGCAAAGGAGATAAAGTACAAGTTCTCAAAAACATGAGAGAAGAATAGGCAGAGCATCTACAAAAATGTTTTAATGTTTTCAGTAATCATATTGGTGGTGGCATTATCACTGTTACCAGGTTGATGGGCTGACAATATGACATAAAACAAATGAGGGAATATGGCAAACTCTAATTCTATCTTCCCCTATGTCATTGAGAACCAAGAATATCAGTGGGGGAAAACATAGAGAAGATGTGATAGAGAAAACATTATATAAAAGCTCATCGGTCTTGAATTTGAAATATCAGTATGACCCCATTGCCTATTTTATCTCTAAACATATGTATACACTTTTGAATTCTGTTCCCTAAAACAGTCTAAGAATGAGCATCACTTAGCACCCATACTACGGTCTTGAAATACAATGTCTCACTAAAATAACCAGGGAACTGGGGAGAAATGGCTGATTCCATGCCTGGAAGGGGAAATGTAGCAGATGACACTGGAACATCTTACCATACTGGCTAGCCAGGAAGCTATCAAAGACTACTAACATCATGTCAAAATGACTCAGGGACCGATTTGAATAGGCTTCCACTGGCCTAAAATGGGACGATTTGAGCTTTAATTACAGTAATAATTGCAATGGGTTGAAGTCCATTAAATCTGTTTAAATCCATGAGTTCTTAATAATATTTCTTTTAAAAATAATTGATCACCTTTGTAAGATGATAGAGAGCTGATTTCTTAGATTGAGAACTAATAAATAAAACAAATATTTGAGCATGTATGCTCCCTTTCTTGATGAACATTATCACTGAGTAACTGCATCATATATAAGGGGAGGTGTTTCTTTACCGACCAACCAAATAAAAAAGAAATAATAGAAATAGAATATCACAATTTTCAACCTCCATGAATGAATATAGGCATTAAGCATCAAGGCTGCCAAGATCATAAAAAAAGAGATGAGATATTCTGTGCCTCTTGTAATCGTACCAAGCATCACCTATACTGCTGCCAAAGGATCAAACTTGACTTTGGATCTGGCAGCAAATTTACAGGAAATACAGAGCAAAGAGGAACATGCTGAACTGAAGGGGCAATTAGTATGCGATCAGCAAATGCAGACTAGGAACTTATAAGTCAAACAGTCTAAGTGGTGCAACAGATACATTGTGAGGAAAGGAAAAGAAAGGAGGACAAACCCACAAATTGAAAGAGATTTAGAAAGACATATTTTTAAAAAATAGGTGAGACTAAACTATAGTGTGCAAGGGCATGCACATGTGTGTGGGGAAAATATTTTGGAAAATACATGAGAGCAAAAAGTCATGATCCTGGCTATTCACAGGGACAGAGAGAAGAGAGACCAGGATGAAGCCCATGAAAGAATTCTCTGGGGTGCCTGGCAGTCTTACCTGGCCTGTGTTGTGTTTACCTTACAAAAACTCACTGAGTCATGCCTTTATTTTTGCGTGGTTTTCTATATTTATGCTTTATTTAGAAAGAAAATGATTTTATAAATATTAAATCTTTATATGTGACTGCTTTTCATAAGGAAGAAATTGAGCCCATAGCCAAAGCCTCTGTGATGGAATCCTGATCAGAGGAGCTCAGGGTAAAGTGGGAAAGTGCTTGACGTGACACATGTGGGAAATACACTGAAAGGAGAGCTGTACAGACAGTAGGGAGAAAACATTATTCTTGTAGAGAAAGAGCAGTAAATTGTTATTTATCGATATCGATAAGAAGAAATCCTTGAGCCTCTATGATTACCAGGCTTTTATACTCAGGCTCCTTAGGCAGAGAAGAAAGGTAAAGACTATTCAGCCCATTATTCATTTTTAATCAATTATGTATTCTGTAGGCATAAATTCAGAGTTTATAAATTATTGAAGAAGGAAAAGAATGTACTATATATTTAAAGCACTGAACTCTTCGGGGTAGAAAACCACATAAAGCCAACCAAAATGACCTCAGGGATATAAAACAATCCTAAAAATTAATTACGATTAAATTTACTGGTGCCTACCACTACATATGATCACCTCCAAAATGCCAGAGGTGAAAAATAAACATTATAATCTACAATACATGGTCAGTGATTTACCTTGAGACCTATGAGCAGTATTCTTTATATGAAGCCATGAAGGAAGATATAATGTTGTAAACTATAATAAACCAATGTCCCGAGGAAATACAGGAATGAGTAGAACATTAGCTATTAGCTACCAAATAAGACATGGTGTCAAGTGAAGCAGAATTAATTGTAAACTAGCGTACATACAGAAAAACCGCTGCTACTTAAACTAAGGATGAAGGAGGAAAATTAGAATTAAATACCAGACTAGTGTTCACCTGTCAGTTTAAATCGAGAGCAGCTTACAGGAATTCAGGAAAGCACAGTGGCATGGATAACACTTTCATGACTCCACTCCTATTCTGTGAGCCAAAATGTGGGTATAGAAGAAGTCAGAGCTGAAGACCCCAACAGCTTTCCCAGAGATTAATCCTGCTTAGTGATACCAGGACCATCCAGGAGTTTTAATTTGGCCACAAGCTTCAAATTGTCCAGGTAAAAGTTTATTAAGGCTGAAAGAGCCAAAAGGAATTGAAATGTCTCCTCTTGTTTCAGTCCTATTTAGGATAATTTATATGGCAATTATGAAGACAGAAGGAGGAAAACAATAAGCAAATGCATCCAATAGAGACGTCAGTGCCAAAATGGAGAACAGTAAACAAACTCAGAGACTGACTTGGAAAATAAACTTCAAGGAAATTTAGAAAGCCATCTTATCATTTCATTCTCACGTCTTCCCAAATTCTGTCAAGTGCTACCAGTTCCAAAACCCTGTTGTCATCTTTAATTTGTGTTTCTCCTTCACTCCTTACATATTTTTCAATTCCTCTTGCACATCCAATCCTAGCCCTTCACCAATTGATGTCTGCCATAAATTATATTAACCTCTACTCCCCAGTGTGACTCTTCCACTTCAGTAAGATCCTTCTCCTTGTGTACCTTTCCCACTCCCACACAAGACACACAGGGTGTCTTCTGCCTCCCTAAATCTACAGTAACAGCCATGCTCACTTAATCTTTGCTTATTCAAGTCCTAAATATTCTTCACATCTTCTTCAATGATTTCACCAAACACTACCTTCCATGTTGCACTCTCATCTCTTCATAATTTTGCTATTTCCTAGAACAGCTCATTAGGTTTCAACAGGCTTAACAGTTACAAAGTTTTTCCTCATAAACACCTAAGATCTCCTTCTATTAGCTTCCACTCATTAGTCACTATTAGATATAATAAAGAACTAATTGGATCTCTCTTGTATATTGCAAATTTTTAAGATTTTAAGAAGCCTATCCGGGTGCCCTCAAATCTCAAGATATATGTATACCATGTCCCTTTAGACATTCTGATGTCACCCCTTCAAGTTTACTCACTGTATTAAGGTTCTTCAGAAAAACAAAGCCAATAAGACATATATATCTTGTATGCTAGATAGATAGATAGATATTTAAATATTAAGGGATTTCTTAGGAAATTGTTCACACAACCATGGGGATTGGCAAGACCAGATGCCATAGGACAGCTACAAATTGGGAAATGGTGACAGTAAATTCCCCAGGAGAAGCCACAAGTTGGGAACTCCAGTGAAGGCAAATTCCCCAGGAGAACCTGGCTGGCTTTAGTAGAAATAGAAATTCTTTCTGATTTCTGAAACTCTTAGTTCTCTCTTCAAGGCCTCCAACTGACTGTATGAGGAGATTCCTCACATTGCTGACGGCAATCTCTTTAGTGACTGTAGATGAATCAGCCCTAGATGCAATCAGCTTACTAATTATTTAAATCCTCAAAATCTTCACAGCCACAATCAGGCCAGTGCTTGCTTGACCAAACAACTGGACCCCATAACTTAGCCAAGTTGGCATATGAACTTAAATATCACATCACTGCCCTGGTAACCATATACTGCTTTTGTTTTCTACTCGTTCAGAAGTGTGTCAGCCATTCCAAAGGCCATTCACCCAGAAAATGAAAGAAGTTTGACCAAGCTCAAACATTGACACTATATCTCATTCCTTTATTTGTTTCATTTCTTTATGATATCTAATGTAATCAAGCTGGTTTTCAAAAATTCCTCTGAAATTAGTTTTCAATGAATTATCCACTAAAACTTGCATGCTTCTAAGCATAAATTAATTTCTTCAAAGAACTCACCTTCATTATAATAAATGCAAAGTTACCAGATTTATTTCTCAGCAAAAAAACAGTAAAACCTTACATGGGAATTAGATATAAATATGCCACAAATATCTGGGCATTTCATGTAACAATATAAATAAGCATGGGGAAAATGGTATATATAGCATCAGAAAGAGTTTTGTGAACATTGGCTAGATAACATTTGAAATAGTCTTGTGATCTACTTCAGCAGTTAGGATTTTCGTACTTTCCAATTAATTCAATATTTTTTCACTCATGCTTCAGATTTCCACCAGTCTATAGTGGCATTCACATAGAGTGTAGAAACAAGGCGATGACATTTCTCTGGACAAGCTAAACCACTATGTGGTCAGAAGTTTTACACCAACCATTTCCATTGATCCTAGGCTGACAACAGTTGGTAGTGCTGGGAGGTCAGCCCCTCTCTGGTTGTTTTTCAGAGCAATTTGCATCTCATTTTACTAATTTTTCTTTCCAATTATTACTCTCCAGCCATTGCTTAAATTATCTGTTTCTCCATAAGGAATGACATTTCCTTTGGCTGAGAAACCAGCGACATCACAGTACATTAGCAGTGATGAGCTTCACCAAGGGCAAAGCAGTGGCTGACTTTCCGGTTTTGGCAGGCCCATTCGGGAGGCATGGAGCCAGGACCAGCGGCAATTACCGTCAGATTTGCCCAATTGCCACAGCTTTGATGGCACTCTGCATAGAATTACCAGTCTCGCATTACATAGCCTCATTTCAATTCACCAAAACAAATGGTGCCACCAAAACCTACCCACAAATTCCCTACTTTCAATAACTCCACTATGAATTTCTCTGTCCAACTCAATGATGCATGCCCGCCAAGCTCAGTTAATGATGGATGGAGTCATTAGCATTTTATTTCTACATTGAACCTGAAGCCAAAGCATATGGTCTGACAGATGTTCCATCAAAGGGCTCTATTTGATTTCCCATGTAAGTGTCCACTTATACTGGACCGCAATGAAAGAATACCAATTTATAAGTTACCATCCAATCCTAGTTTCAATCTTTACAATCCTCAAAAGTTAGGGGGTGCTCTGAAAACAGAATCCTCAGGACATGCTTTTTTCCTGTATTTCAGCTTAGACTAATGATTACAAATTACCCTCTTTACCCAATCAAATCACTTGAAATGGAGAAGAGGACAAAAATACAGGTAAAGTTTGTAGGCTCAGGCCATCTACAGAATACTTAATACTGCCATTTGTCTGGTTATTTGATAAATTGCTTCATATATTCACTTTTTTGCCTTATTCACATTTTATTTAGATACAAATTATATACAGGGCATGGACACATCTTAACTTTTGACAAACATATATACACCCATAGAAGCAACATTCCAACAGAGATATAGAACATTACCCCAGAAAGATCCCCCTGCCCACGCTCAACCCTCACTCCCCACAAGCAACCACTGTTCTAATTTATGTCACCATAGATAAATTTTTTGTCTTCTGGAAATGAATATAAATGTAGTAATTCATTGTGCACTCCTTTATGTCTGTCCTCTTTCCCCAAACATAATGTAGGTTGATGAGATTCATCCATGTTGTTACATGTATCAGTGCTTCATTCTTTTTTTATTTCTGAGTAACGTTTATTGCGCGAATGAACCACAAATTGATTACCCATTCCTGTTAATGAACACTGGTGCTCTTGAAAGTATTGGTTGTTATAAATAAAGCTGTTATAACCATTTTTGTAGAAATCTTTTGGTGGGCATATATCTTCATTTCTCTTGGATAAATAATTAGGAGTGGAACTGATAGATCATATTTTAGGTATTTGCTTATATATTCACTTTTTCTAGTAATCACTTTACTATGCATATTAATATGAGTTGCAATAAAAAAGAAAATCATTAACATTTTTAACCTACAGAAATGTACAACCTAATTTTTCTTTTTCCTATGAGAAAATTATTTTAAATTGCCTGGGAATATAACCAGATGTTTTTATTATTTATTTCAGTACAAATTATACTTCAAAATTTCATGTGTGACCTTATTTCCTATAATCTGTATTTTACAATAAGCCTTGAGTCATAAATGACAAATAGCACTGGAAGTTCCTTAGGAATACAATTAATATGGCTTAATTGGAAAAAATGTTTCAAAAATTGAACAACATTCAGACATGATGAGGATATATTTAGCAAATTGTAAAGGATAAACAATGTTACCTGTTTATATCTGGATACATGCTGTTTCATTGAGGTTTTAGAATAGACAAGGAATTTGGAAATTTTCTAAGGATAACTAAGAACTTTTTCCTGTCTCTTATTCTACCTGAATAAAGAGCATAACACACTTTATAAAACTATATTCCATAAAACCACACAATTTCATTCTATTTCTAGCCTGTTGGCATTCAACAGATTTCCAAAAATATTCACCAGTATTGTTTTATATATCACTACTTCATTTGGCATGCATCAAAAGGTCAATTCAGGTTATATATTTTGTGATTGTTTTCTAAATATCTAAAGTGAATGATCTACCTCTAAGACAATAATTATATGCTCTGAGATATTTCAGGAAAGGACAATCCCTAAGATGTACACCCTTAAGAATTATCATCCAAGATTAGCTCAAGTAATCCATTAAGTATTTGCTTTACTTTGCTCCATTTTTTCAATTTATCCATTTTGCATGTCATTTTAAGCAATTCAAAAAATACATATATATATATTTTAACCCAGAGACAACAGACAAGTAAGTGAATTTATTCTCTAAATACATTTCCATACATAAATTATTTTAAGCATCCAATTCTATTAGGTATTTTGTTCAGTACTTTTCATAAGTTACTCTATATCATTTTTCCTTAAAAATAGAAAATTGGCAACTTTACTAGTTTTGTTACTTCACCCATGTTAAGACAACATTTTACTAATGGAAGTTCAATATTATATATTACTGATCTGAACGACATAACCAGTTAATAACCATTTTTTATTTCAATGGAATCTGGCAGGTGTAAAAGCTACTCTCTTATTCTATTACTTCTGTGGTAGGATGCTGTGACCTTTCATTGAGTTGATTCGAGTACATTCATTCTCAGTACATTCAGCAGATATTGTAAGCAATTGTTCTCACAGTAACACTTAATTTAAGGAGCCATTTTTCCTGATACAAAACTAATAACATAAAAGTTTTTCATACTTTCATCAAACAATAAAGGGTGATCAAGTCTATGTTTCAGGCCATCAGAAATAATCTATCTTACAGCTGAAAGAGATTTTAGTTTTTATTGTAAACTTAAGACCACTTTTTGAATATCCTGATAAAACTTTGATTAGATGTTATTAAAAAAACAAAACTACAGAAAACAATCAGAAACTCACTATGCTAACACATAGTCCATTGTCCATTGACTGATCTGTGGAAAATCAGTTGGTTTTCCTTTAATAGAAAAGGAAATTGAGGCCTACAAGAGTTAAATTAATTCTGTACAACAACAAAATTAACCAGGAAAAGGAACAGAATTGAGAACTGGGTCTCCTGATCTCTAGGGTACTTGTTCAACACCAAGTTAAAATAACCTGACATCCATTTGCATAGGTTGGTTGGCAGATTCACTATGCAACCAGGATTCTTGTGCTTTATTATGTTTTTGCTATTCTGAGTAAAAGATGGGTATATTTTGTAAGCCATATTTAATTGACTATCACTATCCACTTTCTGATTGATGCTTTATATATATATATATCATAGCATATATGACCAATCTTACCTGACTTATTGTTCAACAGTATTACTAAAAACAAAGTTTTAATTTTAATTTTAATTCTGAAAATCTCTAAACTTAACAACCGATAGGTTTCGATATTTCATGAACACTGAGAAGAATGATTTAAAGAATAAATTAAGGCAATTTATGTCGTATTATTGAAAAAGATAGAACAGCTTTTGAATGAATAAAGTAGATCTGTAA
Source organism: Tolypeutes matacus (assembly GCA_026826555.1). NCBI lineage: Eukaryota > Metazoa > Chordata > Mammalia > Cingulata > Chlamyphoridae > Tolypeutes > Tolypeutes matacus. Next base: position 3,506,162 of record JAKSZT010053888.1, on the reverse strand, counting down.
ACTACTGAGGAAATGGCCATGTCATGTCAATCTCAAAGTCAAAGAGAAATACACAAATTCACCTTCTTGTTGCAAATGCAAGGAGAGTGAAGGGGAGAAAAAAAGAAAGCAGAATAGCAGTCTTACAGAGTATTTTCTCTCTCATCTTTGCCAAAAAAAAAAAAAATGGCAGGGGGAAAATTTTAAGAAAACATGAATAAACGAGCCAACTTTATTCAACTTACAAAGTAGGAAATGAAACAAACAAAAGATGAGCAGTATTTTGACTGCAACCCACTCAGACCAGCAGGGTCCAGAGAAGTCTTTGTTGCTTCAGGCAGCTGGTGTCTGAGGATACAAAACCCTTTTTATTTCAATGTCACATTAAATCCTGGCGCATAAAACCTGAGGCAGACTGCAGAGCCTCTGGCTCTCCAAGGCAGAACTATATAGATCACAAATAAAGTCAAATGCTAAATAACGTTCCCATCTAAATGAAAAAATAATTAGCAAAGTAATTAGTAAATATTTGTAAAAAAACATCATTTTAAACCTAATTATTTATTCGGGCCAGAGAGAGACCAGGAGAGCTTGGGAGTTTGTCCTGATATTTAACTGTACATTATAAAATTATTCTCCATGAAGAATTATCTCATATTTCAATACCAGTATGGGAATTAGCATGAGCACAGACAAAAAAGGGGGGAGGGGTTCATTTTCTTTTAATATTTGGATACAAAAGATCATATACTGGCACCTGGAAATCAAATAATTATTTGATCATTGTGGGAATTAAATGGCATAGCATCTAACACAAAATCAGGTAGGTATGATTTCAATATTATTTACTTTACGAGCACTCTATCCACCTACAAACTGATGATACCCTGAACTCTAATTTTACCTCTCTAAAGATATGGTAAAATAAATTGTGATTTTTAATGTTCAAGAAATTAAGCAGATCTTACAAGGATTTTTCTTTATGGTCTTCTTTGACATTCTTGAGAATTTAATATTATAACTTATTAAACCCCTATCCTTGTTCTGATGCAGATAGGACAAAAAGAAGGGGATGCTCAAAGAATGTTATGACTTTCATATTACCTTGCTTCAAATATTTAGCTCAAAATGCTTCTGACATGAGTCCAGTCTAGTTCTAGAACCACTCTCAGCTCCTAGCCCCAGGTTTGTCATATATATTTTTTTATAAATTCTCTGAAGGCATGGTCCACTTCTCAGTCTACTATTTTCTGATTATTTTATTTTTTTCTTTTTCTTTTTTTTTTTTTTTTGTATTTTCTTTTTCAGCTATTTTTTTTATCTTATTCTTTTAAAGACCTTTATCTCTATGCACCATTTTCAGTTGCCCAACATGTATGTTAAATTGCAATCAACAAAATACACGTTTATTGAGAACTTCATAAGCGCAAGACAAATCTTGAAATTCTCCCCAGGGTTTCTTAAAATACTTTTAAAAAATTTATCAGAGTTTGAAAGTTCCTACTGAAGTATTATGTGCTTTTAAATTCAGTTTTCAAAATATTAATCAATATGAAAATCTTCATTTTTATTTTATATGCAAATGAGTCTAGAAAAATATTTTTAAAGTGTGCATGATGTTAGAGAATCATTAGGCTTCATTAGAAATTAATACCAATACTCATTAATTATATCTTCTCCTATTTTCATTCCAAAAAGGGAAAAGTTTGATATGAATTTTCAGCAAATTAAATCAAACTCATGCAAAAGACAACTTGGTTCCAAGTGCATGCACAAACACATACAGAGAGGAAGGATAAGACCACAAACAGTACATTTGTGAATTTTTTGAAACAATCAAGTGAATCCTTTATCTCAGCTGCCAACTTGGCCTTACCTGCAGCCACAGCTTGTTATGTACAGCGTCTCTCCCTGTGGCGATACACTGAAACGTGGCATTCTGCCCTGCATTGACCTCTACATCCCCCAGGCGGAGAAAATGGGGAGATTTATCTGTGAAGGCGGAAGAAAACAAAAACGTTTTTCACATGAAGAAAACATAGCATGTTACTTTTTCCCAGCAGAATAGTGCTGTTAATACTTTTACCTTTGACCAAGACAAATATCAAATGCATGAAAATTAAGGTTTCCTTGTGAAGTTTTCCATTTCTCTTCTCTCAATAGTTCTATTACTGATTTCCCCCATAGTTGCTCTACAGAGTGAAACACGCCACAATGCCCATTGCCTGACCACCAGAACACATTGCATAGATGATGATACAAGAGTTACAAGTCAAAGCAAGCAAAAGGGATTAAACAGGCACAAATCAGAGCATAATACAAAAATATAATAAAAACATATAGTGATACCTAAAATACTGACAGTTTCATGGCCAGTGAACTATTAAACTACAGTTTATAAAGCTAGATATTCTTTCTGCTCATTTCTTTTTAAAAAAAAAAAACTCCTTTAAAAAAGAGTTATAACCCTCCAGTACTTCTAAGACAAGGGGTTATTTTAGTTTCCCTCAAAGAGATATCAGCTTAACTGCTATTAAATCCTCTTCCTATTCCTTTATGGCCCTAGGAAAGTTACCCAAAAGAATTATTAGATCGACAAAAAGTGATAACTGCAATCAAAATATACAAGAGTTATATGACAGTCAAGCAAGTTTTTGCTGCAACTACCTTTTAAAACTGAAGGCTCACTGATGTTTTCCACTGAAAGGAAAGGTAAACAGGAGAAAGCTAAGCCTCCTTGAGTGAGCGAAGAGCTCACAGAAGAATGCACCATACTGAAACTGCTACTAATGTGCTCAGTTCGTACTTTTCTATTTGTTTACTCATGAAAGCTTTTTTTTTATTTAACACCTATCAAGTGGTACAAAAGAACAGTAGATGATAACCCAATTCTCTTATACTAATGGATTGAAAGAACCCAGGAAATCCACTTGAACTTGGAGTGAGGTGATTTTGTTCTCTTTATTCCTGGAGAATATCACATGGAATACATAATTTGACCTTTATGGGCTACATCTTCCTCTGGTTCCTCACCTCAGCAAAGCTTCAGAAACAGGAATGCTTGCGGTAGACACACGAGCTAAAACAGTAGCTTTCAAATTATAAACTTCAACCAGAAACAGCAGCAGCAGCATCCAGGAACTTGTTAGTTAGAAATGCAAATTCTCAGGCCTCACCCCAGACTTCCTGAATCAGAATCAGAGGAAGCGCCCAACAATCTGTGATTTACCACACACTCCAGGTGATTTGGGTGCATGCTACAGTACTACAACCACTTAGCAGGAGTGCAGCATTTGACCCTCACAGGGTGCCCAATGTCAAAGCTGCTACAATTAGAGACAATTCTGCCAGAGAGGATAACTGAACATATAATCCAGAATTCATGGGTCCCGGAAAATGCTGCCATTGGAAGAGAGAGCTAAAGTTTGAATTTATATCCAGTGCTTTATACGTGGCTCTATTGAATGAATTGACTTTCAGGGAGTGTGTTATAGAGAAAATCTAGAAATGCCATCTAAAGATCAATTAATTGGCAGTGGACAATGTGTGAGCATGGTGAGTTTCTCATTGTTTCTTTTCTATTATTTTATTTTTTAATATGGACTAATCTGAGTTTTATCAGGATATCCAAAAACTAGTACTAGGTTTGCAATGAGGTGAAGTAATTCATTTCCTTCATTTCGACCCAACCTTCAAATTAAATGATGGTGAAACTCAATGAAGTTTCTTTTAATTTTCCTTTCAGTTAAACTGTGATTTATCTTCTTTGTTTCCTGTACAATTTAATAATACTGAATAGACTGAACAAGTCATAAGTAGAGTTGCATTTACAATTATTTTTAGTTCTCAATAATGAAATAATTTAAAAGAATCATTTACTATGTGTTCATTAGTTAGAAGTCTGAATTTTTTTTGATTAAAAAACTCTATACTAGGGAAGCGGCTGTGGCTCAATCAGTGGGGCTCCCGTTTACCATATGGGAGGCCCCGGGTTCGGTTCCCGGGGCCTCCTGGTGAAGGCAGGCCCGCCTGCACGGCGTGGTTGGCTGACCCAGCGAGCACAAGCAGCAAGGGGGGCATAAATGAATAAATAAATAAAATCTTTAAAAAAAAAACTCTATACTAGTATTTCAGAGTTCTGTTAAAACTGAACAGAAGGTAGAAAGTAACAACAATAAAAGAAACAGCAAACGACCAAGTGATGAGCAGTCACTAGTCACTGCCAATGTATGAAAGGTGTTGAAAGGACATAGAATAATACAATTCTTAATCACAACCTACCACAGGGATAACTCAGTACTTGGATGTCATCAATGGCAATATAACCACCTCTTCCTCCTGAGACTTCAGCTTCAAATATAACCTGTCAGGAGGAAATAGAAAACATTTACAACAATCATTTGTAAAGAATTTCCAGAGTGGAAGGAGACTAGCTATAACATGCTTCAAAATTAAATTTTATTTTTGTTCCATAAGATTTGAAATTTTATTTTTAATGAACAATAATTTCTTAAACATTGTCAAAGGTAAACAAAAATATTTGAACAGCAATCACATTATTAAGGTCAGGTAGCTCTCACAATTTCTTTTTAATTTTTTAACACCTACTTGAAATGTTGTTAGATTAACTGGAAAGGCAATATACAGTCAAATCTGACCTCTCTAAAAGTTAGGTTTTCTCTTACTGACTTTCTGTTATATATTTCATATGGTAGCACTTATCATAAGCCAAGCAGTTTGCTAACCACTAAAGATATCAAATAAATAAAGAACTAGTTTGCACCTTTAAATAGCAGAATTTTCAAAGATGTAAGCTGAGAGAAAAACCAGGAAAGAAAAAATATTCCAGGCAAAAGAAACTATATATAATGGTACAAAATACAGCTGAATGTTTAAGGATCTAAATATATGTAATTTGTATGGCCACAAATATTACAAAGGAAAGAGAAGAGATGAGAGGAGGAGGCATGTAAGGTCTTGAATACCATGGGATAAAGACAAGAGTATGTGCTGTCAATAGCTCCACATTAAGAAATGCCAAGAAAAACAAACAAAACAAATAAAAACAGGTTCCATGTTCAAAGATAAGCTAATGTTAACATCAGAAACTCTTCTGGCCTTTCTTTTAATAATATATGCTGTGACATTCTAAGAGAATGATTTGGCACACAGCATTTCAAAGTTTTATTTGAATATGGCATCCTTTATTTGTGGAGGAACATGGGGAATCTATTTTCTGAGTGAGTACTCTGCAAGGGATTTTAGGAAATATAACGGAATTTAATGTTACAGTTGACAAAATTGTCTATTAGAAAGATATTTGGATGTGAAGGATGGTTTAAAAGAAGGTAAGATTGGAAATAGAGAGACAGGTAAAAGGATAGCAACAATGAGAATGGAGAGATGAGAAGAGAACCAAAGATAAAAATACTGCTGTATTACCATAAATAGTCCTCAGGATTGGGGAACGATCTATGGACTAAAGTAGACTTACTAGTATTCTACTACAGATTTATTGTGATTCTAGCAATGGAACAAATATCACTGATGTAGAGGCAGTGGCCACTGGAGGTTCTGGGGTAGGGAGAGGGAAAAACAGATGTAATACAGAGGCATTTTTGGGACTTGGGAACTTTCCTAAATGACACTGCAATGACAGATACAGGCCAGTATATATCCTGCCATAACCTACAGAACTGCGTGGGATAGAGTGTAATCTACAATATAAACTATAATCCATGCTTGGTGGCAATGCTCCAAAATGTGTTTATCAATTGCAATGAATGTACCACACTAATGAAAGATGTTGCTAATGTGGGAAAATGTGGGAAGTGTGGGGAGTGGGGCATATGGGAATCCCCTATATATTCTATGTAACATTTATGTAATCTAAGTATCTTTAAAAAAAATTTTTTTTTTTTAATTTTTAAAAAATACTGCTATAGAAGTAGACAAGATAGAACTCAGCAAAATATAAGTTGTAGAGAATGAAAGAGTGAAATATAGGACAGCTCTCAACTTGGACAACTAGACAGAGGATGCTGTTATTAGCCAGGGCTGGGGATACAGGGGTACCAATTTGAGGAAAGAGATAAGTAAGTTTTGGGCATTTCAACTTGGATTTGCCTAAGATATATACTGGGTAAATGCTTAGAAGATAACTAGATAGATGTACTGGGAAGAGAAGAGATGGATCTAAAATAAAGCTATAGATTTGAATGTCAGCATCAGAGAAACGAATAAGCTATAAAACTTGAGAGTCATCTGGATAGGAGTGTGTAAGATGGCCTAGAAAGATAAAGTGAGAAAAGAAAAACACTGAAAATGGAAGGCCAGCACTGAAAGACAGCCAGAGGAAGAAGAGCCAACAAAACATCAAGATTTAATGATCAAAGAAGAAAGAGCAGGACCAGGAGAGCCGCCAGCAAGGGGGCAGTTTTAAGAATTTAAAAGATTTTTCTTTCAGATAGGGTGTACTAGCTTGAGGTTAGTCAATACTCTTATTAAAAGGATTAGAAAAGTCAGCTAAATTGCATAAATTAAAGATATCAGATATATGCATAAACAATAGCATCTAGATAAACACAAATTTTGGGGAGGAAAGGGCCTTTTCCAATGTGATCTGATATTCTCCTACCATTTTTCCTTTCCCGTGGGAATATTTGCCAATTCTGGCATCAGGCTGTGATTCTAGTTCTGGATAGAATTTGATGGGAGAAAGAGAAAATAGTGCAGTTATGCAGAAATGGAACAACAAATTGCAAATTGATGAAGCTGGATGAGAAAAGATGTGGAGTATCAAGAAGATGGAGTAAGAAGCTTCGGAGCTCCATCCTCCCCATATAAGCTTTGAATAACCAGCAAGAATTGGCAGAAACATAGTTCTTAAAGTTCCAGAGAACAGTTAAGGGACTGTAGTAAGAGACAGGGTAAGCATCAAAAAAAATTTTTAAAGGTGGTGGGAGAGGGGAGCGGAACTTAATAGAGGTAGAATCTCCTGGTGCTCTGGCTGGTCCCTTGCCTACTTCCTCACTGGCAAGGTGGTAAAGTGTACAACCAGCATGTAGTCCCCATACAGTTTCTAGTCCTGATTCTGGAGGGAGCTGAGCAACCCTCATGCACAACTGGAAGCATGTATGTCTGGCCCAATGTGTCTGGTAGCGACCTACCTGACGGACTGAACCAAGACACTCGTGACAGGCTCACAATCCCAGAACTATCCCTGCCTACAGAAGGCAGCTCACAATGCTCTCCCACAGAACACTGCGGAAGAGCAGTCAAACCAGGCTGCCTGGGGGAACAGATTGTTGGCTATACAGTGCAGTGCCCAGGACTAAGAGGAAACTGGTTCTAGGAAAGAAGGGACATACGTATGCATGTAAACAGAGAATTCATAGTGTCACATATGCATGTCCAAGACAAAACACATGCACAGACAGGATCAGGGAGGGCCCTATGCTTTGGCCTTGGGCTATTCTCTAAACTCATTGTATGGAAGGAGAACACTCTCACAGGTCAATATGCAAAAGACTGGAAAAGGTTTTGTGCATGTGTGTTTGTTTTGCCTTGTTTTTGTTACCTCTTGACACTCAAGGAAAGCTCTGTCATAACACTAACTGGATTCAACATTAAGGAACAGATCATATTAAAATAGGAAAATGTCCAGGTTACAAGAAAAGAATTAGAAAACATACAACGAAATAGGAAGTGATGGCCCAGGCAAAGGAGAGGATTAAAACATTAGAAACTATCAACAAGGAGGACCAGAACTGGGGCATACCAGCCAAAGAGTTTTACAAAATGGACCTAAATATGCTCAAAGAGCTAAAGGAAAACATGGACAAAGAGGTAAGGGAGATCAGGAAATCAATTTATCAACACAAAGAAAATATTAACAGAGAGATGAAAATTATGAAAAGGAACCAAACATAACTGAAGGCCACAGTAATGGAAATTAAAAATTCCCTAGAGAGGTTAAGTAGCAGAGTGGAGCTGACAGAAGAAAGAATCAGTGAACAGGAAGATAAGACAATTGAAATCATTCATCTGAGGAGTAGAAAGAAGAATGAAGAAAAGGAAGAGAGCCTGAAGAACCTGTGGAATACCACTAAGTGCACCACTATATACATTGTAGGAATCCCCAAAGTAGAAGAGAGAAAGGGTCAGAGAGAATATTCACAGACATGATGGCTGAAAAACTCCCTAAATTTAATGAAAGCATGAATTGACACATCCAAGATACTCAATGAATTCCAAACAAGTTAAACCCAAACAGACCCACACAATCACAGCTTATAATCAAACTGTTGAATGCCAAAGATTAAAAGAGAATTATGAAAGCCACAAGAAAGGAACAATGTATCATGAACAAGGGAGTCTCAGTACGTTTGTATTGATTTTTTATTGGAAGCCATGGAGGCAAGAAGGCAGTGGAATGACATATTTAAAATGCTGAAGGCAAAAAAATTCCCAACTAAGACTTCTATACATGGCAAAACTATCTTTAAAAAGTGAGGGAGAGATTAAGACATTCCCAGATAAATGCTGATAGAGTTCATTACCACTAGAGAAGCCCTACAAGAGATGCTAAAGAGAGTCCTGTAGGTTGAAAGGAAATAGAGCAAAGCTGCATGAAGAAATAAAGATCTCCATAGGGGATAAAGACATGGGTAAATATAAATGTCAGTACTACTGTATTTTTGGTTTGTGAATCCACTTTTTACCTCTTATCAGATCTAAAAGGCAAATACAAAAATATATATATAATGATAAATCAGTGGTTTTGGAGTCATAATATATAAACATGTAATTTGTGACAAGAATTACATTAAAGTGGGGTGATGGAGGGGTATAGGGACATTGTATATACTACTGAAGTTTAGCTGGTATCAAAGCAAACAAGATTATTATAGATTTAGAATGTTAAATTGAAGCACCATGTTAATTACAAAGAAAACACTGGAGAGTTTGTAAGCTAATCAAGACAGAAAGTAAAGTACAGGTTTCCAGGGGCAGGGTACAGGAGTTATATATAATGGGTGTAGGGTTTCTGTTTGGGGTGATGGGAAAGTTTTAGTAATGGAAGGTGGTGACGGCACCGCAACACTGCAAATATGTTAATCCCACTGAATGGTATGCTTGGGAGCAGTAGAGATGGGATAGCTCATGTGGTATAAATGTTCCCACAATTTAAAAAAAAAAATTTTTAACTAAAGAGACAATGACAGTTAAATGTAATATGTAATATCCTGGACAGGATCTAACAAGGGAGAAGAAAAGGTTATAAAGGACATTTTTGGGACATATGAGAAAACTGGAATATAGACTGTAAGATTTATATCAATGTCAAAATTCTTGATCTTGATAACTGCACTTAAAGTGGCTATATATGTAAATAGGAAATGCACATGTTAGTGCTAAGTGTTCAAGAAGAATGATGTATGCAACCTACACTTAAGTGTTCTTAAATTAGGTTGACAGACACACAAACAGGTGAATAGGTAGAATAAAATGGCTGATGTGGCAAAATAATATGGGTGGATGTGTGTATCTGGTAGGGGTATGTTGCAGATCTCTGTATGTGATTTGTATTATTTTTCTAACTGCCCTGTAATTTTGAAAGTATCTCAAAATAAGTTAAAAAAAGAAGTAGGCCATGGTAAATTATATCAAATGTAGGATAAAGGACAAGAAAAACTAAAATTAAAATGTACCAATTGGATTTGGCATTAGAAGTTCCCTGGTAACATGTGCTAGAATCAATTTTCAATAGTACAAGGGACAGAAGCTTGATTTATCAGGCTAACAATAGTAATAATAACAACTAAAATTTACATATAGACATATCCAAACACACAAGAGACTGTCCTAGGCTGGCATGAACATCCATACTCATCGTTAAGTACACTCTTTCTATTTTTGTTTCTTTCTCTAGATAAACACTCACTCATAAATGCTTTTAATCCTCACTACAATTGCATTAAGGAGGATATTTCTAGCCTCATTTTAAGGCAGGTTAAGTAACTTTACCAAGTCTAACCCCCTAACAAATGGTGGAGTCATGAATGGAACCCAGGCCATCTGCCTCCAGAGTCCAAGCATCCATCAACTTGAATATGCTGCCTCTCAAAGCAAAGAAGCAGACATAGGAAGAGTATTTCCTTTAATAGTCTTTAAAATTAGTGTCATTTTAAATACTAAACTGAATAAATATTATATTACTAAGCAGCATTAAACCACATCCATTCTCTTACCACCCTTCCACATCCATCCCAAAGCCTGTGAAAGTGGTACAAAGTAGGCTGGGCGGCTCCTCTCCCTTCCATCCCCTCCCATCATGACCTCCTCTTGGGTTACTTCTTTTCTATTTTGAGTTTACCATCTTGACTGTTGATTTAACTGGCATAAATTCAATCTGAGAAGAAGAAGAACAGAGTGTATATAGGAAGAGAAATGCTTCTTCAAGGAATGACAGTAATCTATGAACTCACAAGAGTGACTGTGTATGTGTATACATATGCTTTGTATTTTATATATATGGATTCCATGTGATCCACAATTGTCATGTCACTTTCTAAATATTGAAGGAAGAACTGAGCAAGAAACAGAGAATCAGAAACTTTAAACAATGTAGAAATTGGGGCAATTGTAGCATAAGCCATTTTCCTGACTGTCAGAAAAATTATATTTGACTTCCAATTCTCCAGTTTGCAAATTCTTAAGCAAATCACGTTATCATTTAGAGCCAAGTCACAACTTCTGAAAATGGATATAATACGGCTTTCATTATAAAATTTTATGACAATTAAATGGTAGCATATGTAGAAGTGCCGTATAAACCAAACAGTATGATTATCAACACTGTTAATGTGAGATGCGTGTAAGTGTATCTAAGGAAAATAAATTTCATTCATTACAACAGTGTTTCAAGAAAATGGAAGTTATAGAAAGACAAAGTAAGAAAAACATTAAGGGGGAAAAATGACATTCTCATGAGAAAATACGCATCTGTATAATTAATCATTGTTTATCTTCGTTCAATGCTATTGTAGTCAACATTCATTAAATTATTTCATCTTCTAGGCTTTTCCTAGTTTTACTTTCTCAAATTGTTTAACTTTCCTTGCTTCATATAAGTACTAAGTTTAAACAAGAAAATTGTACCCCAGAGAAAAGTTTCTTATTTGTTTGTTTAAATTGAGCTTTTTTCAGGACAATAAATTTGCGCCTTGATTTAAAAAGGGACAAAAGGATCAGTTCTTTATTAAAGGAAAAAAAATAATGTTTCTCTTTTTAGTGACCTAATTTTCCCTGCTAAGTGTTGGCTTTGCCTCATTAACAAAAGCTAGAGGAAATTTCTAAGATCAGATTCCTTTACTGCTGAAGATCTAATCAGCTTTTTCAGTTCCATAGAATCTTCACCTTGTAAAGCTCTTCTGTCCAGTCAGGGGAATCAAATCTCAATAGCTCCAATTGCAAATCTTGATTATGCAAAGTTTGCTTGGGTTAATGCTCAGGTCAGATCTAAAGGTGTCAAGTAGTCACCCAGTGCTTCCCAGAAGACAGCAATGGAATCCACACCAGATGTCAACTTTAACTCACTCAAGAGGCCACCTGGGAACACAATGAATGCACTCTGCTTTTCATGCTGTTTTCACTCCACCCCATTACCTGAAATACTAAAGGTGATGACTCTCATCAAATTTTTGCTACTCCAGCAACATTGCTGGATTATTAACTAAATAAGTGAATCAAGTAGAGTTAAAGTAGAGAAAGAAAACACGGAAAAACGGTAGGCCCTGAAGAACAAAGACAGCATTCTTTGGCAAAACTGAATTAAATACAAATATGCTGAAGAAGTACCTCACATAATGGAAAGCTGAGCTAGATGTTAAGAAGCAAAGAATCTAGTCCTTGATTTGCTATGATGCATAACAGAAGCACATTATTTCACTAGTATCTCTATATCCTTATCTGGCAAGAACAGAACAGGTTTGCTGTGAAGATTAAATGATATATGTGAAA
>JAKSZT010053888.1:3312640-3493759 GCA_026826555.1 Tolypeutes matacus | reverse complement strand
TCTAAATGTGAAAACGCCTTTTGGCTATCTAAAAACCAACAAATTCTTAACAGTCTTTGGCCATTGGCCCTGTACTTATTTACAAAGATAAAATATTGAGGCAAGAAAATACTGGTACATTCCTTGTCCTGAAAGCTGATTGAGGGAAGGGTAGGGGAGGAGGGGAGCGAGAAGAGAAATGTTTCTAACTCTATACCAACTAAATATGGCAGTTAAAACATATAATCAAGTCCTAATCAATTCTTCATCTAAAACCATTTGGGATTTCAGATTTTAGCTATCCTTAGCATCTAAGTGATTTATAGCTACATATCAGATTTCCTTGCTCATGGAAATGCTCAGCTGGACTGTTTTACATGTGAACTTGGGCCAAGAATTGCCTACAGCTGCCCTTCAACTGTATCCTCAAGCAGACTGATTCTTATATAGAATTCAAAATCAGTTATTTTCCTTAAGATACCATGGGACAAAATATGACCATTTCCTTAAAAGGACTGTCAAGACTACACAGTCCACAGAGAGTAATTAGAGCTCCAGAGATTCTAAAACCAACACTTTTAACCTGAATACATAGACTTTTATATAGTTACATGCTCTACCACTTCAGCAGGAGCTGCTAAATGGTTTTAGATATTCTCTCTCTCTTTCAAACACACACACACAAACACATGTGGACAGTCCTAACAAAAATATATGTAACTTGTAATAGTATAATAATAATGTACAAGCATTTTAGAATGCAATACTATGTATAAGGTAGCCAAGCATTCTTAAATAAACCATCAGTGTATTCAATTACAAAAGTTTTGTTTACAAAAATATCCTGAGGTTTAGCATTACCAAGTGCCTATGTGGTGAGAAGGACTACCACACTATCTAACATGGAGGACAATGTTAAGTTTATAACAGGACTGTACTTGTATGATAAACAACCCTTGTCAGAGTGAAACTGTGATTGCCTGATAAACAACAGAACATCAGTCAAAGCACACGTCAGTGTCCAGGAAATGGCAAAAATGCAAGAACACAGATCAAAGGAGAAAATAAAACCTAAGAGATTTTACACCAAAATAGACTGTATGAAAACAAGACCCAAAGAAGGAGATTTTCAGAAGGCTCTTATATTGAATTAATATGCCCGCATAGGACATTCCTATGCTTCAAATGAGCCCAGGGAATTGACTAAGCCAAATACCGAAGCATGCAGAAGATCAAAACGAAAGAACTAATAATAATCATTTTTAGAGTTTATGCTAGAATGTTTCTGTTCATAATAACAGTCCATTAGTTATTTTACTTAATTCTTCATTCCTTTAATCTTGCACTTGTAAAAAATTACCAGTGGTCTTTTTAATTTGCCTTAAATATCAATGCAGGTTAATAGGTATCAAAAACACTTGACTTCCATTATGTGGCTAAAGAGAGATGTAGATAAATTTTCATCCATGAGAGCAAATACACCTAAAACTTGAACCAAGAATGAGTTAATAGTCATCAAATAAACAGAAGAGAAGTCTTTGTGTTCTCTATAACATTAACATACCTTTGCAAAAAGGTATATAATGAAGTTTCAGAAAGATTTTCATATATGCCCCTTAAAATGGAGATACATACACACTCACAGAGCACAAGTAAGGGCACGCTGGCATCAGGCAGAGTGAGCCCCAACTCTCAGTCACAGACCTCCAATCCAAATTCCGGATCTGACCTAATAGGATCATTGTAAGGATCAGAGAGAGTCTGCACACTTCAGAAGGTTCTCCATGATGGTGATACATCCTAAGCAGTGCCTTACAACTCCAGTGGGTGGGAATGAAGAGGCAAGAGGGTAGCTCCGTTGACACTGGTATTGGAGGACATGAGTACTTCTTAAATCTTCTGTATTCAACAAACTCAGCACCACAAACTCACCATTTCCCCATTCCTAATCTCCAAAGCAAAGCATTTTGAAGACATCTACACTCCCATGATTAGGATTCCTGTACATGCATCCTTTTCCCTTTCAATTAAAACCTTCAAGAGATGAGGCTGTTCTAGAAGAGAGACCATAGCATAATATGGCCCAACTCCTTGCCCTCTTTAAAGGCTTCCCTGATTCCACAATCAGCAGTAGGCAGGACCCAATGATACATTCCAAATATCTTCCAAAATTGTATTCAGATGTCAATTGGAATAAGACCAATTATTCACAGCACAGCCTAATTTATTTCAAAATATGAGGTTAACAAAGGAGAGGAAAAAATCAAAAATGCAATTAGAAGAGTGAAATGAAGCATAATAACTGAAATAATCCAGGATCAAAAATGCCACTAGATATATTTTTTATCCTGCAGGTCGGTCCTTAGATACTCAAGCGAGTGACTTGTATCATTAAAGATTTGGTATAAAACTGAAAGAAGAGAAGCAAAGGAGAGCAGAAAATTCATCAGCAAAATGTCGTTTCTGTATCTTTACAGAATACAGAATACAGATGGTGGATAGCTCCACCATCTAGGTTATATTTTATAGTTAGTTGTCTGAGCCAAAAATAAAAGATGACTGGTTAAGGTTTCTATTTCTATCAACATGACACTGAATTATAGTACTATTTTTCTTCACTTCTAGAGATGTGCCATTTGTCTTCCTACAATCCACAAGCAGAGGCTCTTAAATTTTAGCACCAACAGTCCAGTTTTACTTATAGCATAAGTAGATCACTTCATTTGTACAACTAAATCTGAAAAAAATGCTTTCAAACTAACACAGTAAGTCTGCTCCCTGCCACGTGTGACTCTCAAGAGCTTTAAATTTTAATTATGAAACTCTATTTAAAAATTAAAATTAGTAGTGCAACTTATATGTACCATCAAGCTAAATATCTATAACACTTGAAATCTATGACAGTATCTACTTATAGAGAAAAGCAAGCTCTAAGCAAACTCGCGTGATTCATTGCTACTGCACAGGTAAGATAACAGGATTAGCCTACACCCAGGCTAAGTTCAACCAGGTGCTGAACTTGAGCTCTCACATGACTAATTCGAACATAGTAATTTCAAAATTACTGTAAGTTTTCCTTCTTGAAATAATAGTTTAGAGTTGGGTTGGAGAGAGATGTTTACACAAAGTTAGAGTAACTAATTTAACATACTCTTAGCTGAACTTAGGGATTGGTAAAACAGAAAAAAACGTTCTTGAGGTTACCTTATAAGTCATTGGACCAGGTAGGTGATATCTTTGCCTAAGAGGGTTAAATATTGTAAATAATATTATACTAATATCATTTATTATGTTCATTCTTTTAGCTAGTAAAAAAACTAATGAAAACCAAAAATATTTACTATGAGAATTTATGAACAAAATGTTTCAGTCAATGTCCACAGAAGAAAATAACAGGGAATTTCAGAAGATATTCCAACATTATAATAGCAGTGCTTTAAAAAACTGGGTGTGCACAGCCAAATATTCATGTACAGACTTGCCTTGCCTTTTTCTTTCTAAAAGCAAAATATAGATCTGTTTAAAATCAGTAAACTAAAAGTGTGCAATGCATTTAATTCTATGCAGAAAATCAGCTCAAATATCTGGTAATATATTTAATAAAATATGCATGTACTGTATATCAGCAAAGAATAGTCTTTCTCTGTTAACCTTTTAAGGCTAAAAAAAAAAAAAAAAAAACTGTTACTTAAAATAGCCAAAGAGTTAGCAAGAAATGAACTCTGAAATCTCAGTCAAAAAAGAAGCAAAATGACATCCTTTCCCACATCACAAAATCAACATTATTTTTGAAAAATACCCAGAACTTCTATGGGTGTCTGACAATCAATAAAAAGGGATATTTGAAACAAAGAATTTTTAGAAATTACAACACTGACTAGAAAGAAATCCTTTGAACTTTTTGTATAATTACAAAGGCCTGGAACTATATAAAACAATGTGACTTATTCATAGAGCAATTCTGTTGCTCGTTTAAGACTGAAGGAATGGAATAGAATTAGGCTCTAAAGGTAGAACGGGGAGGGGTAGAGAACTCTGTCTTCACCAAACAGAAATAAGGGAGGGGGAAGGAAGCCTCAATTTCACTGGCAGGATTTAGTTATAAACGAGGAGAAGTGTCAGGAGCTGCAAGCACCAAGGGCCTTCTTGAAAGATGAGCATAAAGGATAAAAACCAAATTAAAGTGGTCCCAGTGACCCAAAGGAGAGTATCATACACAGGATTCCACGAGTAGTAAGTAAAAGGGAAAGGGCTTTCCCAGAAAACTTCAGGAGGTATTTAACCTATTTAACTTTGGCACTGATTCTACATAAAGGCGATAAAGTAGCAACACATCTAGATGTGGAAGGCTGTAGAACGCCTTAGAAAGACTAAGCCAGTGGTTCTCAAAATTGGGTCCAGGTGCCAGCAGCATCAGCAAAGCCTGGGAACTCCTTAGAAATGCAAATGCTCGGGCTCCTTCCCGGACCTCCTGAATGCCCAGCAGTCTGATTTCACAGGACCCTCCAGGTGATGCAGAGTCAGGCTCAGGTTTGAGAACACTGTTCCAGGCTGAGCTGCCCCAATTTAGAGATAAAGAAACTGAGCTGGAGGTCATATGACTGCCTTAGTTCTCTGGTAAGTTAAGGGAGAATTAGTTCTATGGACTAGTCTTCTTCCTCCAGTGCCTTTGTGTTTTCTTTAAAAATCAAATTATAAATGGAATCATGGTTTTATTTTTCAGATATCCAGCTCAAATAAGCACATAAGCCTATATACAATACTAACTTTTTTTAGTTTCAACAATTACCTGTTTATCAAAAATTTATGGAATGACTAATATTGGCTAGACCAGTGCTAGAAACAGAGAAATGCTAAGATTTGGCCCTATCTTCAAGAGAGACACAGCGTGGCAGGAGAGACAGAAGTATTGAAAAATAATTATAGCACAGTTATCTGTGATAAAGCAGAGCTAGGGAGGCTCTGAGACAGTTCAAAATAGGCAGAAAATTATTCCACTTGTCGGAAGAGCCAATGACTTCGGAGCAAGTGACCTCTGAGCAATTCTCTGATCAAAGGCAACAACGTTCATTCCAAGCAAGCTCGTAGCGAGCCACACTAAGTATTCTAGCCACTAGGAATACAAAGGTGAGTACAAAACAGAGCCACAACTTCAAGAGGTAAGTATCAATGACATATGTATAACAAAGGAAAGAGGTAGCCAACAATATTTTCTACCTGGGAAAGCAATGATTAAAAACAAGCAGACTTAAAACATGAGGCAAACAAAGAGATAAGGGTAGTACAGGCTGAAGGAGGACCACTTGCAAAAAGAAGCACCATAGCCTTCTGGCACAAGCAATTTATCGAACCTCTAGGTATAGATAAAAAAACAGAACAGAGGAGATAAAGCCTGAGAGATAGGAGTCTGGGACCTTAACTTGCAAGGATTTTTATGCCAGAAGCAGGAATCTGTACTTTATCCAGAAGGTACAGTAATTAATGCCTTTGAAGGGTTTGTACAAATGTGACTGATTTACACTCGAAAAAGGTCATTGTCGTAGCACTACAGGACTGAAGGACTAAAATCACACAGAAGAACCTGAATTTCTAATAGTTCACCTAACATACTTAGATATTAGGCAGTCAAGAAATGTTTAGTGCACACCTATTATGTGTCATACATTGTGCCAGATTTTGGCAATAAACTGAAGAACAAAAAAGACCCTCTAATAGGGAGGCAGATGGCCACTGGCAGTCATGCAGTGTTGGAAGAAGCATTAGATTCTAGAAGAAAAAATAAATTCATATATCTGCATCTTCCAAAAATAGTAGTGTTCACAAAGACAGAAGAAAACACACTGTCCTTGGGCCACATACTAAATAGTGGCCCAGAGAAGGAAAATATGGTATAAAAGGTAGACAAACATCATCCTGGTCTAAGAATGGCCAAGGGAAGCATCATCATTCATGAAATGTAATTTCTAAAGTTCATCAGTCACAGGACTTGCCTATGTATTTGTTATATCAATGGTAGGTCTCAGAAGTAGCACCTGTCCCTCGGGCCTTGGTTAAAAGGAGCTAGGAATGAAGATGTACCTTGTCATGTGGGGCATACATGCCTGGACCTTTATACCTTAGACATTTAATTTGTGGGTTCTCCTTCCTACATGGTCTACGCCTTGAATGTTACTGCTCCTCACAGATTCATCCTCATTGACCTCTCATCTTGACACCCTTATTCTTTCTCACTCCTTCTATTACAACCTACATGTTCAAGAATCTAGAAATATGCACTTCCGGCCTTTACCGTTTTCTTTTCAAACTGGAACCCAGAGCTTCATGTTTGTTGCATGGGACGGCACACGGGTATTGCTTCTCTCTCCATCTCTGCCCTCAGTCAGGCCTACATCTCCAAAAGTGTCTTAATGGGTTGTCCTTGTCCCCTGTCTTCTTCTCATGTCTACTTTCTCAACTGTCACTTGAGTACATTAACTAAAATGCTCATTTTTATCATGCAGCATTCGGAGACTCCCCCTGGACTAGAAAAGGGGAAAGCAAACCTTTTTCTCCCTCCACAAACTTAATGCATCCAACATAAACCCCTCAATAAAGTCTCTCACTACACATCATGATTCTAATATTGGGGAGGGTACAGGGAATGGCAGGCTACAGGTTTGGCCCTGAAGGAAACACATCATTTTGAGTGAATAAATGAATCCACACACTAGGACCAAAGAGGAAATACATGATCAGTTAAAAGTGCCAGAAACCATGAGAGGCAGAATACAACTAAGCATAGCTAAATATCTACACAAGACATTAGATAAAACTTTAAGTGCTTCATTAAAAAAAAATCAAAAAGTGTATGAGCCCGAGGACAGGGACTCTGTGTGTTAAATGGTTTGAAAGGAAAACAAAATCTGAGAGCATTAAATTCTGACACTATCATCCAAATAATTTTAAACAAGTAACATTAATTTAATGTACACAATAATGCCCCACCTGCCACCAAAACAAAATCAATGTGTGAGGTCAATGAAGGAGAAAACAATAAAGATGTCCGCAAATGATCGTGAAAGACTTTAATATTCCAGTCAAGCAGTTTCACCCTTCTTATTGCTACCAAAATCCTCATTTGAAAAGACAGCAAGTAAGAAAGCTCAGATTCCTGTTCAAAAAGTCACAGATCTATGAGAAGCTGGCATCAGACATTGGCTGGAGGAAGAGGAAGAAACAGGGATGCTGGTCCCACCCTTTTAAACAATACACCAGCTGGGCCCTAAAGAGAGTGTTTTTTTCCAGAAATAATTTGCCATAGAAAGTGACCGCTTGGTTTACAGCTGTACAGTGTGTGGAAAGATTTTATCCCTACATTCATATGGAGAGATCAGATATATATTATCATATATCCAGGGGGAAATATGTATTTGTTTTCTTTTAAACTACATATTTTACTAATCATGCAACAAGTGCTTAAGGTAAATAACTAAAAGTCTAAGAGAAATCTTACTTAAATTTGAATTCAGATTTAAAAATTAATGTCATTAACATTGCCATCATTTTAAGGGTTATAAAACAAGTAAAGATGGGGTAGACAAAATATTAACTTTTCATTCCCTTCACTTTAAATTAAATGCAGTTTTCATAAATATAAGAATGATGAAAATTCATCTTTAATTTTCTCTCTGCTTCATGTCACCAAAAACCCAACATGATTTACTGAACTAATCTAATCTAATTCAAAGCTCCAACTCTCAAAAATCAGAGGGTTCTCTGATTTGTAAACAACTAAAATTTACTGGTGATTATCTCATTTAAAATCCTAGCAGAAAGAAAAACGGCCAGAAGATATTTTATTCAAAAATCAATTAGGACCACTAAGAACGACATAAATACATTTTGAGAAGCAATTATGGAGGAAAGTGTCTAGAAACAAAACTGTTTCCTTTTCATTTAACCTATAATTTATTCTTTTAAAAGTAACACTGGTTTTGTTCTTTATATACTGTTTGCACCTATTTTCTTCTATAAGAAAAAAGAGATTATGGGAAATGCCTTAAAATTTATATAATAAAGACTACCACATAATGTTAAATGAAGCAAAGTAATAATTAAAATTTCCATTTGACTATTTTAAAAAATCAAAATCTCTTCTTACACATTCAATGATGCCACAGAGTTCGTCATGCATGTCTTAATAGGCTAATAGATTAACGAGGTCCTGATTTTACCTTTTCTTTTAGTTCTCCCTGAAGTGTTTGAGCAAGTAATAGAGATAATTGATTATAGAAAATTCAAGGTAATGGGGAAAAAGAAAGTAAAGGAGACAAATATGGAACAAAAATATCACTTTCATTGTCTACCGATCCTTTTAGCATAGTCGTTTCTATGCATTAGTTCATTAGATAAATATTTATCAGACAACCAATATGAACAAGACAACACAGAACAATTGGACAACACAGAAAAAAGTTGGTGCCGTCACGAGACCAACATGCATAGTATGGAAGAAAGAAAATAAGCAAACCTATGGTATGTTGAGTGGGTGCAATGAAGAAATTCAAGTCAGGTAAAGAGCTAAAGAACAACAGTGGGGTAGAAACCGGTGGTGAGGGAAGTTTCTAGAAGGTAAAATATCAGCAGAGACCTGAATGTGAAGATGGGAAAAGTAGCATTCCAAGCAGAGGGAATAAGAAACACTAAGACCTCGAGACCAGAGTAACTTTGGAGCATTCCAAAAGCAGAGGGCAGAGCGGGGAAGGCAGAGGGCCACGTATTTTCATGAAATAAACAGGAAATGATAATATCCATATAGCACCCTGGAGTAAATGGACAGGTCTTCTCAGAGCTCAAGGCTCCAGCCTAGGGACCAAATCCTTCCAAGACCAAACTCTCTCCACACCTATAAAAAGCCTGTCGGGGAACATGGCAGGTACGGGGCATAGAAGCACTAACTAAGTGCATGAGAAGTGGTCAGATCCAGGACATGTGGCTTATGGATTGGATGCAGACAGAAAAGCTCTTCACCGTACACTAAGTGAAGAGAAAATGTTATGTATTACTCTTCTGTTGAAACCAAGTTTAGTTCACACATACATACACAAACACATATACATATATAGCTAATATATTACTGTGAGGCAGTCACCAAAACATAAGCAGGGATCATCTCTGGACAGGAAGAAAGGTGAGATAATGGGTTGCTTTCTCTTTAGATGTATATCTGCAATGATTTATTTAGAACAAGTTTGCATTAGTTTTGTAAAGAGAAAGGATATGCACACATACACACACGTTTGAATAGTCTTTCCTTTAAAATAAAATATGTCCTTAATTTTAAATCATCAGGAATAGGCAGATGGGAAGAATAATTTGAATGATGTTTTAGTAGAACTACTCAGTGTGATTTCAATTTTCACTCTCTGATGTGAAAACCATAAATCTTTAGGAAGGGATCATAAAATGTCTTACTACACTACTTCTCTAGCAGTTGATGATGTAACTTAAAACATTATTCTTTCCTATTCATTTAAGCAAAGTTAAAAAGAGACCAAAAGATTTCCTTCTGCAACATATAAGAACTCTTCCACATGATCTCCCTTATCTTCTACTCCATAATACATATAAAAAAGAAATGTAGGGGGCAGATGTGGCTCAAAATGGTTGGGCATCCATCTCCCATATGGAGAGACCTGGGTTCGATTCCCTGGATCTTCCAGTAAAAAAAAAAAAAAGAAATGTAAATTTCACAGAAAAAGGTCTGAATGCATACACACCCAACTAATAGCAGTTAACTTGGAAAAGGGGTTGGAGTGATATGAAGGATTTTCACTTTTTATTTTATAGATTTCTGTATTATTTAATTTTTATAAGTATCGATACATTACCGGTACAATTTAAAAATGTTTAGACCTATAGAATATATTTTTCCCTGAACTATATTTTTGATGATATGGCTTCCTCCAAAAATATTTTAAATTCCTTTTAAAAAAAAAAGAGAGAGATTGAATTTTATTTTAAATGGAATGGAATGGGCTTATTGCAGAAGAGTACTGTGGCAGTTTGAAATTATTTTTGAATCCCATAAAGAGAAAGATTATGTTTGTGGACTGGTCCACTCCTGTGGGTGTGGTGCCTTTTTACTTCAGTGAGGTATGAATCAGGTTGAGTCTCTGCTCTCTTGATGGGTCTGAATAAAGTACAAGAGACACACATGAAAAGAGAGCTCTGCCATTTTTTAAAAAATATATTTTTATTAGAAAAGTTGTAAACTTACCAAACAATCATGAACATGTGTGGAACTCCCATATAATACCATTTTTTACCCTGCCATGTGACAGAAAGGAGAGGTTCAAAGAACTGAGGCCCTGGGGAGAGAGAAGTCATATGCCTGATAGCTTGCAGCTGAAATCAGAAAGCAGAGCAGCTGAGTCTGAGACAGGAGACCCAAGTAAGAGACAAGCCCTATGCCTAGCTGCCCAGAGCTGAGCTCTGGGAGACAGTACAGCCTGGAAAGGAAGGCAAAGGTCAGATAGAGATCGCCCACCATCTTGCTTCCACACATGGCAGCTGACTAGGGTGAGAAAACTCCTCTTATGGTGCTTTGAGTTGGACTTTGCGCAGACTTGGATCTGTAAGCTTGTACCCCAAATAATTACCCTTTATAAAAGCCAACACATTTCTGATACTTTCATCGGCACCACTTTGGTAAACTAATACAAGTGCCATGTGAATTTTTTTCCTAAAGAAGCTTATTTTGACTGTGGGAGAGAAAAAGCCAGGAGCAGAGACAAGATTAAGGAGACCACTGCAGTTGTTCAAGGAAAAGGTGATAATGGAAATAACTATGTAAATGGCAGAGGAAATGAAGAAAATGTCCTCATTTTTGTCACTCAATATCTAGCCTAGCAAGTGGCATATAGTATTCCCTCAATAAATGGGTCTTCATGTTGGATGGAAAGAAAGAGGGAGGCAGAAAAGACTACCAGGCGGTTGTAGTATACTCTTTTCCAAATTTGAGGTGGGAAGGTGGATTTTTTTTTTTTTTTTTTTTTTTTGAGATACTATATAATGCCCATTATTGAAAGCAGTTTACTAATCTCCTGAGTAAAGATGTATAAAATCACTGTTACAAGAGAATAATTTTGGAAGAAAGGAAGGTAGAAATTATTTAAATACAAAGTTCTTTCTTTGTTTGACTTCAGTATTAAAGCACATAAAGGCATTGAAATTTCAAATATGTTAGAAGATGTACAAAAATATTAAGTCATCTTGAGTTACTCTAAAGGTACCTAAGAAATTGTTAGATGTTAACAATTTAACATTTAATAGTACAGTTCCCCTCTAAAGTAAGAAAAATTTGCAATGTTAAATTACGAATTTGATTAGCACTCTCTGAGATTTTCCATCATTTTAGATAACATATTGGCTCATATGATTAAAGTGTGTATAAGCAGAAATCAATATTTATACAGGGTTTTCAACAGGTTGTATAGATTTGAAATTTGAGAATACAGTTTCTCAAGGGAAAAAATGTTACCCATGTCATTTAATTTTCCAACCTACTTCTCAAGATACTTTAGTTCATAAAGAATGTGAACGAAAGGTGAAATATTTTACTATACATTGTAGCACAATTCATTTTTATTATATTTTCTTTACAAAACACATTATGACACCAACTTTGATTTAGGAAAATGTTTAAAAATCAATAAAGTCTAGATGGACAACCAGCAAGATGGCGGGAGAGTAAGGTGCTCCTAGAATCCGCTCCTGCTACAGGGCAGTTAGTAATCACTCAGAGCTATCTAAAGCACTTGTTTGGGGGCTCCAGGACACAGAACAGCATCCTGCAACATCCTTGAAAGAACAGAAGGAGGAGACAGCCCATCTGCAGAGAAGATTCGTGAGTAGAGCCCTCCATGCCTGCGAGGCCGGTGCCCATCCTCCACTAGAGTCACAAGCCGCCTCTGGAGCTATTTTGCGGCTGGAATTGGAAGCTCCACTTCCCAAAAACAGGGGAGGAAGAGACAGTTGGGCACCGTCTTCAGCTACTGATTAGTAAATTCAGCGGGCTGAAGTGTAATCCTAAGAACAGCTAAAGTTTGAACCTGTCCAAGTCAGAAAGAGGCCAGTAGCCGCTATCTTAACTCTGAGACTGACATGAGGGGAAGCTGGGCTGACTGAAAATCACAGTGACAGTAGAAACCGGTTTCTTTCACCCAGATTGGCTGGCAGCCCTGGCCTAGGCTTCAGCCCCACCTCTAGCAGGGATGAACCTGGCAAGGCCCTGCAACAGCCTATCCAGGTAACTGCAGGTAAATTTGGCTGTCACAGACTGAATAATTGGAAGTCTACTGGGGCAACTGCAGTCATTTTGGACCTGCAGTGCATAGACTGCTACCCACACCTGCAGCTCCATCCCTACCGCAGGCAGGGGAGAAAGGGGTGTGAAGCTTCATCAGTCTCTCTGGGAAGTCTAGAGACAGTCTAGGCCTGCATGACTTGGATTATTCCACCCAGTTGTGGCTCTGTCCCTACCCCTGACAAAGGAGAAAGTTGGGAGAAGCTTCATTGATCCCTAGGGCAATGAGGGCAACTTGAGCCTCCACAGCTTATAGCACCAACTACATCCTTGGCTCCTACTACACAACCAGCAAGGGAGAAAGGAAGGAAGCCCTAAACTAAAGAGAAAAACTGCACTCAGAATAAATATTCTAGTAAGCCAGATGCCAAGACATCAAAAAAAAAAAAATTACAAAGCACACCAAGAAACAGGAATATATGGCCCAGTTAAAGGAACAAGATAAGCCTCCAGATAACATAAAGGAGTTGAGACAACTAATCATAGATTTTCAAACAAATCTCCTTAATAAATTCAATGAGATGACTAAAGAAATTAAGAATATTAAGAAGACATTGGGGGAAGCAGTTGTGACTCAAGTGGTTGGGCATCCGTGACCATATGGAAGGACCCAGGTTCGATCCCAGGGACCTCCTGGTAAAAAAAAAAAAAGGCAAGCAGGTGAACCAGGCCTGTTCACCAGCGAGCCCCAGGCCTGCGCAGACATGCGGTGAGCACCTGGCCTGCACGCAGTGAGCCACAAGCGACCGGAGCCACGCAGCAAGATGATGACACAGCAAGAGAGACGGAGAGGAGAGTCAAGGCGAGATGCACCAGAAACCAGGAACTGAGGTGGCCCAAGTGTCAGGGTGCCTCTTTCCCACATCAGAAGTCCCTAGGATTGAATTCTGGTGAAACCCAGAAGGCAAGAAACAGACACAGAAGATCACCCAGACAGCAAGTGGGGGTGAGGTGTGGGGAACTCATAGAATTGTATACCAAAAACAAAAAATAAAGTCAATTAAAAAAAAAAAAAAAAGACATTGGATGAGCACAAAGAAGAATTTGAAAGCATACATAGAAAAATAGCAGATCCTATGGGAATTAAAGGTTCAATAAATGAAATTTAAAATACACTGGAATTATATAGTAGTAGATTTGAGGAGGCAGAAGAAAGGATTGGTGAGCTTAAAGAAATGGCATCTGAAAGCGAACATACAAAAGAACAGATGAAGAAAAGATTGGAAAAACTTGAACAAGGTCTCAGGGAACTAAACCACAGCAAGAGATGTGCAAACACAAGTGTCATGGGTGTCCCAGAGGGAGAAGAGAAGGGAAAGGAGGCAGAAGGAATATTTGAAGAAATCATGGTAGAAAATTTCCCAACCCTATTGAAGGAAATAGATATCCAAGTCCAAGAAGCATAACGTGGGGGGCAGATGTGGCTCAAATGGTTGGGTGTCCGTCTCCCATATGGAGGAACCTGAGTTCGATCCCTGGAACCTCCCGGTACAATTTAAAAAATAAAAAGTAAATAAAATAAAATAAAATAAAAAAAGCACAGCGTACTCCCATCTGAAAAAATCCAAATAGACCAACTCCAAGACATATACTAATCAGAATGTCAAATGCCAAAGACAAAGAGAAAATTCTGAGAGCATCAAGAGAAAAGCAATGAATAACATATAAGGGATACCCAATAAGATTAAGTGCTGGTTTCTCACCAGAAACCATGGAGGCAAGAAGACAATGGTATGCCATATTTAAGACACTGCAAAAGAAAAACTTCCAGCCAAGAATCTTATATCTGGGGCAAGATTGTCTTTCAAAAATGAGGGCGAGTTTAGAATATTCACAGATAAACAGTAACTGAGAGAATTTGTAACCAAGAGGCCTGCTTTGCAGGAAATACTAAAGGGTGTACTACAGCCTGAAAAGACAAGACAGGAGAGAGTGGCATGAAGAGAGTCTAGAAATGAAGAATATATCAATAAAAGTAACTAAAAGTATCAAAAGAGTGGTGAAAATAAAATATGAAAGATAAAACCCAAATATTTGGGAATAAACTTAACCAACAATGTAAAACACTTGTATTCAGAAAACTACAAGTCATTGTTAAAAGAAATCAAAGAGATCTAAATAATTGGAAGAACATTCCGTGCTCACAATCAGAAGATTAAATATCATTAAGATGTCAATTCTACTCAAATTGATATACAGATTCAATACAATTCCGATAAAAATTCCACCAGCATTTTTTAAATAAATGGAAAACATGATATCAAATCTATTTGAAAGGGTAAGGAGCCCAGAATTGCCAGAAACATCTTAAAAAGGAAAAGTGAATTTGGAGGACTCTCATTTCCATACTTTAAGTCATAGTACCTAGCTACAGTGGTAAAACAGCATGGTACTGGCATAAAGACAGACCAATGGAACCAAACTGATGGTTCAGAAAGAAACCCTCATATCTATGGTCAAGTGATTTTTGACTAGCCTGTCAAACCCACCCAGCTCGGGCAGAACAGACCATTTAACAAATGGTGCTGAGAAAACTGGATATCCATAGCAAAAGAAGGAAAGAGGACACCTATCTCACACCTTATATAAAAATTAACTCAAAATGAATAAAAAACCTAAATATAAAAGCAAAAACCATAGAAGAACCAAAGCTTCTATAAGAAAATGTAGAAAATATCTTCAAGACCTGGTGGTAGGTGGTAGATTCTTAAAGGAGATGAGAGGAGGACTGAGATGGACTACTGATATTTAATGTATGTAGAAGTTTTAATTAGCTTTACTGTAAAAGTGTGGAAATGTACAGAGTTGATGGTAACACATTATAGTGAGTAACAGCTGGTTTATAGATGGGGATGTGGTTGAAAAATGGTAGTCTAGGGATGTAAATGCCAATTGACAGAAAGCTAGAGAATAATCTAGGCACTGAATAACACAGTGAACCCATAGGTAGATAAGAATTGTGGTTGATGGTACAGATGCAAGAGTGTCCTTTGTGAGCTAGAGCAGATGTACATCAGTATTGCAGGGTGGTGGGAATGTGGAGAAGCATGGGAAAAATACAACTGGAGTGACCTATGGACTGTGGTTAACAGTAATAATGTAATATTCTTGCATCTATGCCAAAGATGTACTGTGTTGATAACGGGGGAGTATGGAAAATATGTGCCAAATGTATGCTATGGACCTGCTACTAATCGGATGATATTATCTCATGATCTGTAACAAATGTTCCACCATGGTGTGGTGTGTTGATAGAAGGGTGTTGTTTGGGAATTCTGCATGTGTGCATGATTGTTTCATAACTTTACAACTTCTGTTATAAAAATATATTTTAAAAATAATAATAGGTGGGTTGGGGGAAAATACACCAAATGTAAGATAAGGACTATAATTAGTAGTAAGATTTTGACAATATTCTTTCACAATTTGTAACAAATATCTCATGACAATGCAAGGTGTTGGTGGAGGGTTGATGTATGGGACCCCTGTATGATGTTATGAATGTTTGCTTTGTAAATTCACAACTTTTACCATACACTTACTGTTTATGTATGTTCATGTATAAATGATATAAAAATAATAATGATGGTGAGGTGGTTTGGGGGAAAATACTTTGGTTAGTGGTAATATTTTGAGGATGCTCTTTAATCACTAGTTTAAAATGTTTAACAGCAATGCAAGGTATTGGTGGCAGGCTGAGGTATGAGAGCCCTGCATGATGTTATGTATGTTTGTTTTATAAGTTCACAACTATTGCTATACACTTATTGTTTGTGTATGTTCATGTATGAGTGAGATACTTCAATAAACAAAAATTTAAAAATTAAAAATTTTAAAGATTTTTTAAAAAAATTTTTAAAAGCTCTGAACACAAAAGAAAAAAAAAATCAATAAAATCAAGCCACGTGTCTACAGCAAATTAAAGGGCAAGTAGTATGTGCAGGGATACTCAATCTAGAGCAGAACTGTCCAAAAAAATTTCTTCCACAAAGGAAAACTCTACATCTATGCTGTCGTTCTATCTGGTAGCTACCAGCCAGAAACACTGGCCACCAAGTACTGAAAATGTGGCTGTTGCAACTGAGAAAGTAAATGTTCAATTTTATTTCATTTTAATTAAATTGAAATAGTCACATGTGGCTAATGGCTACTTCATTTTACACCAAAGCTCTAGAATATGAATTTCAAAAGATTTGGGGAATGCATTTAGGAGGTATATAATAATGAACATGAAATCAAAAGTAAAAAGATGCAACTGGTATGCCAAAGCAAATTTTCCTATAAGAGTAATAAAAAATTACATAAGAATCAAGAAAGAAGATTCTGTTCTTAAGGAAAGCGTCAAGTTGGGCCCTTACATGATGGACTAATTACTTAAGAGCACTAAGAAGCAAGAGGGAAATGAGTAAATCTAGAATCCAGTTCCAGGAGTTATTCAGCCTGAGAAAAGTCAGCATGTGCCAATGACAAACCTGATCAAGCGTACCTTATTTGGATCAAGCAATACTGTATTGCTTGCTGGTACAGTCAAATAATAATTTCCAAGTTTGGATTTCATCCCAGTTTTATGGATGAGAAATTAAGCAGCATGGTAAAAGATAAACTGCAATTCAAAATTGTTGATACACCAATTTTATGTTCAGTTGCCAACATGTTTCCTCCCTAGATACAAACAGTGTGAAACAAATTCAAGATTAAATTATTGAAACCAAATAATGAGTTCATGGCAATGAAGAGATATTACAAACTATCCTCTGTGAAAAGAAGATTTTTACCTTAAGGGAATCCGGTTGAGAGTCTTAAGATAAAATAGAAACACTGATATTACATATCTGCATAGTACAATCTTAAATTTTAGTCAATTTGGGGGAGGGGGAGGTAGAAGGGCTGGACTAGAATGCCTTTGAAGAATGTTAGACTCCCCACACAGAGAATACTAACTTCCCAAGAAAAGGACTTAGTTTATTTACTTAATATTTACTTTAATAAAAGGTAAACTCTAAACTATCTCCAATTGCAGGGCTGGGAGAGGGTGGTATAGAGAAGGAAAGAAGAAGAAACAAGAAAGTAACAAACACTTTTCCTACAATCATCTAAGCCATCAGTTGCTTTGAAAAATCAGTGTAAGGCTAGAGACTTAGACAATAGGAATATCTACTTTTTAAATTAGTTTACATGTCAATGTGAAGCATATTCATGAAAAGTCTATTCTGTGAAATGAACAAAATACTATAGCTCTTTTTTCTAGGAGGGTAAATGGTATTTCTTTTATCTAGGAATTTATACCTGAGGTCCAAAGTCAAGGACAAATACATTCTAAGTACTCTACATTCTAGACTATTAACTGAGCAACTGGGGCTGATCTTCTTCAGTGTCTGCTGAGGGAGGCAGATTCAGCCCTACCTCAGCCCAACACCTCCTCACACAGTACTCTCAGCTTCCCTGAGCAGAGCCTTACCAGAGCCAAGTGGAAGGAAGGATCCAAAAGAATCGCTCATAAAGACTGAAAGTATATGTGCGAAGGAGAGACTGCTAAGGGGTTCTCAGATGATGCTTCATGAGAGAGTTCTTGGGGAGAATTTGTCCCAAATCCCTCAGGAACACAGAGAGTATTCTTGTCTCTTATCTGGAGATTAAAAATGGAGGGAGAATTGCTCTGGCAGCAGCCTGTAGCAGTAGGACCAGAAGGGTCCAGAATCTGGTATGTTCAGTGACATGCATTTATTGAACTGATCAGCAGCTGCCTGGAGGAGCAAGGGGGTGAGGGGTTTGTGGTGCTTGTTGACCACAGCCAATTCCATGCAACCAATGTGAAGTTATTGAAGGCAGAGTGGGAAGAGATGGGCAGCAACACACTACCATAATGTATTTCAAACATCAAGAGGATAGACAATAAAAAAGGTAGTAAAAGCATTAGGAAGTGATAAGTTTTGAGTATTAATTGCTTTGTTTGATATAATTTATTTACTTTTTCATTTAGAGTAGAGAGTGACTCGACAAAGGATAACTGAAAGTAGTGCCTAGTGATAGGAAAAAATTAGGTGAATTCCTCCCTCGGTTAAAACTTCTCAACCAACTGATTAAGAAAATATTTAGGGTGTTATTTATTTTACAGCACTAGGCATCCACCGCTAACAAGAACATTAAAATAATAAAGATAATTTTCCTCAAAGAAAAAGAGCCTTTTTAAAAAATATATTGATGGCATGTAGTCTTGCTATTTCTACATGGGCATGATTCCATCATAGATTTGTATCAAATGTAAAGAGCTGGAAAGTGTTCTAAATATGCAAGTCATCATTATTAAAAATCCTAACACTATATTCACTTTGCATAGGTCTTTCAAGTTTACTAAGTACTTTAATGCACTTTATTTTATTTGATTCCCAGAAAAGACCTGTTAGGTAAGGACGGTTATTAATAGTCATATCTCCTAGATACTAAAAGTGAAGGGCAGAGAAATTAAGTGACGTGCATATTTAAAAGCCAAAGCTTGAATGCCCTTGAAGTCCTACATAGTTATTCAGTTTACCTTAATTTACACTATTACCAATTAGATTACCACAAACTACTTGAGTTTAGGGACCAATGTGACTACTATAAATGATGTGACTAATATGTATACATTCTCCTAGGCTGAGGAATAAATTTTTGAAACTTAGACTGTTAACTTTCAATATTCAGGAAACCAATGATAAATATAAATGGTGATTCACAATTTTTCATATTATCCTTCTATTAACAAGCACTTCGAGAATGCTGACCGTGTTCTGGAAATTATTCTACTGGCTTTAAAATATTGACTTATTTGGTCTGCATAACAAAGCTGTGTGGTAAGGGCTATTATTATCCCCATTTTACTGATGAAGACACAGAGGCACAAAGAGTCACTTTCCCAAGGTCCCATAGCTAGTGAGAGGCAGCGCCAGGATTCACACCCTGGTGATCTGGCCCCAGCATCCTTGTGCTTCAGAGCTATGATATGCAGCATCAAATGCAAATAATTTATCAGTTGCAATTACCTTTCAAGATTGTGGCCTCAACCACAAGTTTAAACTTGAATGCATTTTAATCTCTGAGATAGTACAAAATTTAATTAAGTCCTTCAGAGCATATTTTAGAGATATTAAAAAGTTAAAAGCAAGCAGACTTTCTTGATGGAACACAAGTGGCAGGAGGTTGTGGAAAAAGAACGAGAATGAGACAAGGCTGAAGGTGCCAGAAGGAAGACAGGCCCTGAGCCTAGAAAAGAACATAAAAAGGAAGTGTTGTTGTTATTTGAATTTTTTATAATATTAGTAAACAGCACAGTGCCTGACACATAGCAAAAGCTTAACCCATTTGTTCCCCTTCACTTTCAGGTGGTCGGGCAAGGTCTGAGAAGCCAGATAAATGGGGCAATGATGCTGGTGATGCCAGCGTGGATATTCTGAAGAGCACAGGGTCGGGCAGTGTTTGAAGAGCGAGGCTGCATGTTACTATCTAGGAAGCAAGGATTTAGAAGTTTCAGGCCAGGACTCTAGTCTTGGTTATGCCCCTTAAGAGTTGTGTGATATGGCACCACACAATCTCTCCAGCCATGATTCCCTCGTCTAGGAAATTAAATGATTGGACCACAGAATCGGGAAGGTTTCTTGTAGATTCATGATTCTATTTCGCCAACTGGAGAAGGCAACATGTCCAGGAGACCAGGGTAGTGATTACCGATGTGAGTACTGAAAGGGAAGAATTCAGGCAAGACTTACTGAGAGCCCGAGTAAAATAAACTCATGCTGAACCAGCTCTCAACTCAGGGGCTTTAAGGTGTTTCCTGAAAACAATGATTCCAAATATTTCCAAGCTTGCCTGCATGTGGAGTAAATGAAGCCACCTAACTGAAGTGGGGCATGAAGGAATATAGAAGAGAATAATCTCTGGGGGGAAGAGAGCTAAGGAATCCAAGTGTAAACTATGTCACACTCTGCTCTAGAAATTAGCAGTCGATATTAGAATGAAATATTTTATAATTTAGTAGGATATTAGTTATTGTGTTATTACTCTTATAAAACTATGGTTTACTAAATGCTAATTCTGGTATTTGAATTTTCACAAACAGCAACAAAGTTATCCACACCCAGAAATAAAACAAATCAGCATCAGTGATGAGTCAGTACCAAGCAAATGAAAAAAGGGGAAAATTCTCTTATTCATCTACATGCCATAAACGCATCTTTCAACAGGCAAAAATGGAATGCATTTTGTCAACCAATTTACCAAGGATAGAAATCACTAGATACATCAATAAGGTACAATTTATTTTAGGTTCTCTCTCTTATTTCTATTTTATTTTTTGCTTCACTACAACCTACTGACTGCTATATCATTTAAATGCCATGTACTGCACAAAGGGGAAAAAAATCTCTCCTCTATTTATTTTCGTCCCTGGCATCCATAATACAAACAAGATAAAAACACAAGTGTGCATATTATGCATGATTGTTTTGTAAGCTCACATATTCTCTAATAAAAAACGTAATTAATTGTAAAAAAAAAAAAAAAAAAATGTGCATATATACACACACACACACATATATATATAAAACATACTCACCAAAAGATAGCCGTAATTAGGTAATTTAGTAAATATGACTATATTTTCCTCCTCCAAAATGTTTAAAATATTTCAACCATTTTCAATCATCAGGCATTTAGAGATGATGGGAATACTAACCCATTTTAAGAAAGAGATATATAACTTCAATTTTCATTTTAGAATGTTGAGAAATATTCAAGCCAAGTATTTTGTCAGTTATATATATAAAAGTGGACCATTTGTTGTGTGCTTACATTTAACAGATGATGCTTCAAAAAAAAAAAAAAAGAAAAGAAAGAAATCTTCATAGAGGAAGCCTTGTTAAATAAAGCCTGAGTTTGCTAGTAAGGTTCCTTTGACCTTAACCCACCTAGGGTTGGATCCCAGGTCATTACTTACTACCTGTTTAACTCTAAGAATATTACTTAAGGTTTCCTACCCCACTTCTCATTCATCCTTTGTAACAACTGGGCTGTTTTGAGGTGGTCAGGTGATGAGGTGAACTGCTCTAACAAGGAGTAGGAAGTCAATAAATTCTTACTTTTCTATGGAGTCCCGCTAAAAAGGTCATGGCTTCAGTGAGCTCCTATGCACCACAAGTCTCAGCAAAGGCCTGCGAACTGCTGACAAGAAGTAGTTAATGCCAACACACTAGTACAGGAATCGCTTAAACTGTTCATGCTATCCCCAGAACACAGAACAAAGCCTGAGTACCCTTATTCCTGTTTCTTACACAAAGCTATTCACCACCACCAGACAGCCCCCCACATATGCGCACACAACACGCACACATACACACAAACTTATAAGCACAATGGCAATCAAAAGAAGGAAAAAACAAACAGCTACCTTTTATTAAGCACTTATCTGCCAGACAGTGCCTGAGGGTACTTTTGAGCAAATCTGAGGCCCAAACACAGTAAACAGTTGTACAAGGAAAGAGTTAGCAAGTGATTAAGCTGGGATTTTATTATAGCTGGATTTGATCCTAAAGCCCACGCTCTTTAAAACTGTGTAACTCTTCTTCCAATATTTGGCTACCACCAGTAATTCACAAAACACCTTTCTCAGAAAAGTTTATACTGAGTGATTCACAAAACAGGCCATAAAACTCCACAGGTAAAATAACAGCATACAAAATCCCTTGCCTCTGGCCCTGGGATTGTGGCTGTGTACAGTCCTTGAAATGTTGAGCGCAGTGTAGATTTTTGGCTTACATATTCCAACAATAGTCAAAATTCACAAACACAAGAACATACATCAAAACTCAGTAGCAACAGAGTGTGAGTTTCCTGAGAAAGCAGATCTTGAGAAAGGCAAGAGCAAAAGAACTCAAGAAAAATCCATTTTCTCTGTTATATCAACTTCTTGGGCTAATGGGGCATTCTGATTTCCTAGTGATTAGAGGGAAATGTGCAGTTCAGATAAAATATATACTGAACCATCATAAAACTACAGGCA
Organism: Tolypeutes matacus; assembly: GCA_026826555.1. Taxonomy (NCBI): domain Eukaryota; kingdom Metazoa; phylum Chordata; class Mammalia; order Cingulata; family Chlamyphoridae; genus Tolypeutes; species Tolypeutes matacus. The sequence continues at coordinate 3,471,401 of JAKSZT010053888.1, read as the reverse complement.
TCATATTTTAGTACACAAGAAAAATTCCATTATTCTTTTTCAGTTTAATAGAACGGAGGAAAATGGGATAGTGGTGGCAGGGAAAATTGTAGTGAAAGCACTTAGTTATTATGAAATAATCATTATGTCAAAGGAATAGATACATTTGTCTGCACCTTTCCCGTGCTTATGCCCTAGAGGTGTGTGATTATCTTATAATCACTGCTGCTCCCCAGAGAAGCACATTTTGCTTCATGATACAATTTTTTAAAAGTGGAAAACGTATTACCAGAGGTGCATGTTAAATTGATGATGATGATTTAAATTAACCCACATCTGTTACTAAATTCCAAGGGTCATCAATTATTGAGCACAAAAAGACATGGTTTCTACATGAGAAGAAACATGAAATGCAAAGAAAGCAAGAGAATCGTTAAAGTTGATAGAAAAGAAGACAGAGAACTGTTAGAAACATTTATTATGATTTCAGCCTTTTGGGGGAAGAAAGTCCATATTCAGAAAGACAAAGTATCAGAGTGAAGCAGTTTTCTGCATTTGCAGAACTGCATTACCAATACGAAATCATTATTCTGTAATAATCACTGTGCCCCAGTGAACAGTTAAATTATTTATAACAACTCAGTTGTTTTACAATCCCTAAAAAACAATGGCTCTCGTTAAATTACTGTACAATAACCTGATCAACTAAATCAGTCCTTTCTCTAGAGTACTGAGTTCCTTTTAAATGTAGATTTCACCTAAAGTAAAATATCTATAACATATTGAACCCATTCTTACAAGTATATTCTTTGCCAGTTAAAGATTCTCTTAAAACAAAGTAAAATAAAGTGTTAAATCGATGAGTTTACCAAAACAAAAGCAGAAGATTTATTATATTGCCTCAAGAGATGCTTGTCAAGTTTCTTTTCTTACTTTGGCAAGAAAGAGGGGTATGCATGTTTACCATGCTTGAAGGGACTAATCATTAGTCTTATCACTTGCTTTCCCGCCACAAAATGTAAATATGAACTCCTAATGAAGATGGCTTGTGACTGTTCTGCAATTTTCTTCAGTTTTTCTCTTACTCTTACCCTCATCAAAAGAAATAATACAGGGGAAATCATATGCAACAAGCTATCACCCTGATGTCCAAAACAGAGAGAGCAATCTGTAGTACCTTTGTCAAGTTAAAATCAGGAGAATAACTTGCTAATAACAGCATCATATCTCATGTGCTAAGGGCTAATTAGTCCCGGTCTATTCCTACAGGACACAATGTATCCTCTTTCATAACATGAAGCCCGTTTAATAAAATGGCTTCTAAATTTCTAGAATCTATCAATCTTATAGGGAAAGGGAACTGGTATCTAATTTAAGTGTATATATAAACTACATTCATTAAATTCATTAATTTCTCCATTATTAGAATAAGAATTAAAATGACTGTACACCAGCAATAAGTTACTGCTGTGAACCTGTCAGTAAAATACATGCAGAAAAACTAAATTTCCACAATTACTATGTATAAAAAGAATTATAAGTACCAAAAGCTAACAATGGGGGCGGATGTGGCTCAAATGGTTGGGCCTCCGTCTGCCATATGGAGGGACCTGGGTTCGATCCCCGGGACCTCCCGGTAAAATTAAAAAAAAAAAAAAAAAAAAAAAAAAATATATATATATATATATACACACACACACACATAGAAGGCGCATGGGCTGCCAGGCTCTGTGTGCCGGTAAGCCACCAGGCCCCGGGAGCCACGCAGCAAGATGATGATGTAACAGGGGAGAGACAACCGAGGTGGCGCAGGCGGCAGAACACCTCTCTCCTACATCGGAAGTCTCCAGGATTGAATCCTGGTGAAGACTGGAGGAAAAGGATGAGAAGAGATGGCAGGAAACAGACATCAGAGAATTGCCCAGCGAATGGACACAAAACAGCAACTGGGGAATGGGGGAGTTAAAATGGATAAAGTAAATAAATAAATCTTTAAAAAAAAAAAAGCTAATAATGTTCTGAATCCAGCACACATAGACAAATACCTGTGGAACAAAAATCATCACACTGCATAAATTAACAATTCTTAAGTATTTAATTTGTGATAGGAGCTAAAGGGGCAATCCTTGCTTCTAGGACTGAACTTTGTGCCCAGGACTGTGCATGGCAATGCAGTGAAGACAGGCTCAAGTAGAATACACAGATCCTGTGCTTACATAGCAGAAACATTCCTTGAGAAGCATCTGTCCATGTTCCAGGCAGGACAGCAGGGCAGGAGGGCATTGGGCTACAAAGCTAAAATAAACAGAGTCCCAACAGTCAAGAAGCCAGAGAGTAGAAAAGAAAGGGGTAGTTACAGGAGAACATTATATGGTCTATCTACATAAATCTGCTCAGAGGGGAGACAATGATCAGCAGATGCTGGAAGGCTCATTAGGTTACATTTTAACTTAATATAAAGGCCGAAGAGTATGATTAGAGCGAGCCCTGAAAATCAAGCCAACGGTTTTGATTTCCCAAAGTCAGTTCCTGTTCAAAGTGTTTTAAGGAAATTAATTTAGTAGCAATTTGCAGGATTCCCTAAAATTTGGAGACTGATGGCAGGGAAGCCAGCGAGCCAGGAAAATGCCACATAGAAATCCAGGTGATGGTGGCCATAGCAAAGGTTAGACAGGTATGAAACATATTTCAAAGAAATGTAATTCATTTTACTAACTTTACCATGCGTATCAGTCAGCCAAAGGGGTGCTAATGCAAAGGACCAGAAATCTGTTGGCTTTTATAAAGGGTATTTATTTGGGTAAAAGCTTACAGTTACAAGGCCTTAGAGTCCAATTCAAAGTTCCTTTCTCACCAAAGTCAGTTGCCATGTGTTGGAGCAAGATGGCTACCAGTCTCTACGAGGGTTCAGCCTTCCTCTTCCTCTAAAGGCTCTGTGAGCCCAGCTTCTTCCATTCTCAGCTGTAGGCTGAAGGGCTCCTTTCCTTGTGGACCTTCTCAGCTGCTCAGGGCTCTGGTCTCTTCAGCTGTAAACTATCAGGCAAATGGCTCAGCTCTCCCCAGGGCTTTAGCTGTTTGAGTCTTCTCCTTTCTCTGTCATATGGCAGGACTGAAATGACCAAGTTCTCTCCTCTTCCATATCTTCTGTGTGTGTCTGTTTATATGAGCCCACCATGGAAGCAGGGACTCAACACTGAGTCTCACCCTACTGATGTGGTCAACTCCAAGTTCAAATCTTGATTTAGTCAAGTAAATGTAAAACCACTGAATTTAATACCGTCAAAGGGCATCACACCCAGAGGAACAGACCAGTTTACAAACAAAATTCATATCTTTTTTTTGGAGTTGATAAATAATATCAAACTGCTACACCATGTAAAAAGGAGGTGAGATTTGGGTAGCAATGAAAGTTAACACCAACTATGAAGTTTATGGCTAGAGAGATTCTGCAAATGATTGTGTCACTGATAGAAATATAGAAACTTGGGACACAGTTGCACAACATCAATAGTTCATGTATAAACTATTGATAGCTAGAAACATAAAATAGCTAGCTACTTATGCAAAATCTTTATGTGTGTGTCTCTAACTAGGAGCATAAGCTCTAGGGATAACAATCCACAAATGAAAACATTTAGAGTAGTTATTTCCAAGATTCTTAAAACCACTGTGTAGTTGCTGGAAAGCAATGTATTCTCCAAACATTTTGAGAAAACGTTTACAGTGGAATTTACTGAAGCAACATCCCCTCTATAAGGTGCAATTTTTCTGTGTAATACAACAACATCAATTTAGCATTCTCTGGGGCTACAAGAAAGTCTTTTAACCAATTAAATTAACTTTCCCTTCTGCTGATTATACCTGCCAGTCAATTATCCTTAGCTCATGACAGGCAGTCCTTGCTTTTTGGCCATGATGGTTTCCTGGAAACCATACCATAAAGAGCTGTAAAGGGGCTTACGCTTTCCCATAGGAATGATGTTTCAATTTGACCAAGGCCTTGACCTCAACAATTATGGTGATGTTAACCATATGTTATTAAAACAAAAGAAAAATGCACGTATATAATCACATATATTTATATATAGTGATTAATAGTAAAATTATGTTCCTAGTCATATCCTAGAATTTTAGTACTGAGGAAACCTTAGAAAGTATCTAAAATGCAATACTGTATTTTTTTCAGATGAGAAAAGTGATACGCATAAATTCAATTGGATGCCAAAAGTTTTCAGTATATTGGGTACAGAAATAAAACTTTAACTGAATTGTAGTTATTCAAAGGTCAAGGCATTTTACATTCTATCACCCTTCACACCTAACCTTACAGACCCAAATACAAGACCCATAAATAACAGGTACGGGTATGTATTGATGATAAGAGGGGAGCCACTGAACCTCAGAGTAAACATATTCCACATGAAAGATCCAATTCCACCATATGCAATTCTGAACATTTTCAAGGCACAGTGCAGACAGATGCAGGACTGTCACAAGTTTCCCCCATGCAACAAGTTTGAATTCAAACTAATACAGCATTTAAAATAACATTAATTAACCATGATATTTCTTGCAGTCCTATAATTTAGAAAGCCTTTTTGGAAATTATTTTAGATCACGCACATTTCTTCAAAATGTTCTTCAAGAAAACTTGAATTTACATCTCAGCCAAAATGGAGAAATGAAACCATTTCATTCGATATAAAAGTAGTCAGGGTAGCATTTCATCATGGAGAAAACAGTGAACCAGTCAGGCATCAAGAAACCAAGATTGTAGCAACTGCTTTGTTTCTTAGCTGCATATCTGCGACATAAAATGAGAGGGCAGGGCATGATAGATAAGGTTTTTGTTGTTGTTGTTGAGTTGTTGGGTTTTTTTAGCTCCAAGAGCTACAATTCTTACTTCAATTGTCAATTTTTGGCAAGTAGGACCTGCTTTAGCCTGGTCCTTAACATCAAGGGCAGCCTCTAAGAAATAAAAGGCTTAGAGACAAAAGGCTGTCTGAGTGCAGAGCTACTCAGAGGGAGGGGAGAGGAGTTGTCATCCTTTGCCTTGACACTAGTGGGAGAAATGCAAACCTCAAAAAAAGGCTTCTGAAGTCAAGCCAAGGTACCTGAGATGGCCGGCAGAGGGCCAGGGACCGAAGGAGCCACAGCGGTTGCCAAGTCAAAAGCAAAGGAAACATGGTGGTCTCCGGGCCTGTTTGCAGAGCACTGATTACTAGTTAGGTGCTTTAAACTTTAACAGTGATGGAGAGGGGGCCAACGAGGTGTCCACACTGTGGAAGTGGCCCTCCCGGCTTCTTACACAAATCAAAATGAAACACCACAGGGAGGCTGAAAGCAAATGATTCCAGTCACCCCCACCCTGTTATCTGCTTTTGAAGGGCTATAGCTGTAAAATGGCTGATAAAACCAACAGTTGTAATCTCCCCTGCTATGCTTTGATCTGGTTTTCTGGCAAAAGTAGCTATTATCTACTCAAAAAAGGAAAGGTCTCATCAGGTACAAATCTCTACTGGCTCTCTGGCCTAAGCTCAGGAGCCCCCATCAACCAAGGTTTAAAGCACCAGCCTTCTCAGCTTTGAGGGAATCATCACTTCAGACATGGCAAACCTTGATTATATTACCTCTGGTTCTCCTCTAAGACTATTGATGCATAATCTGTGACCAACGCTTTGTGTCCTTAGTAAATTGGACTGGTTTATTCACTTCATTTGGAAGAGTTGGAACAACTAAAATTAATATCAAGCTGAAAGACATCAATGTGTTTATCAGAAAAAGCATTATCAAATTAATAGCACCCTTCAATATATTAATAATTAAATTTCCTAAAACAAGAAGCCAGATAACAACTGGAAATGCTAATGAAGTTGGACACATGTGGATTTAACAGATTTATACACATTAATTAGTCACTAAAACATAAATTTAAAACACGCATCCATAGATTGGATTTTTTAGTATATAAAGAGGAAGGAAATAATTGCTTATAGAAGCAGCAGTTCTTAATCTTTGTGAAGCCTCAGAACCCATTCTAAGAAAACTATCAATCCTCTCCTTTAATGAGGTATGTAAAATTGAGTTTACAAGCCTTTGAAGCTCAAAATTGGACAGCCTCATGGGCCACAGACCCTATGTTATGGACCTGGATATCTAACACCCCTGCACACTTGGAAATACCATATTCCAGGTATAATGTCTTCTGCTACAAGCACTTCAAGAATGAACCCTAGACCAAAGCATGGTTAGGTTTCACGAACTAGCAGTCCTTCTTTTTAGATACTGTAATGTCTAAGATCACGCCTAGGATAGTGTTGAGTTATAGTCTTGGACTTCCCAGTTAAGAAGCACAGCAGTAAAGGATACAAGAAAGACTAGTCAATGCAGAAGGAGCAATTTACTATAATAATGTCTCAAAAGCCTCAAATCATGTGAATTTTACAAGTTTTCTTCTCACTATTAAAATCAAACCATTTTTTAGCAAATAAAATAAAAGCTATTATTGTAAATTTATAGCCCTTCTTTTCCCCAAAGCCATGCAAATATTAAATAAGCTAGGACTTCTTTTTACTGTTGATGAGCATATTGCGTTGAATATATTATAAGAAGAGTTAAAGCAACAGAACTACTAGACTAACAGTAAAAGACTGCGATTCCATTAGGCAAGGTATAACTCTCTCTAAAATATTTAATTTCTTCCTTTGTAATTTGGTTAAAATAAAAATGTTGGCCAATACAAAAGCAAGTCTAAAAAAATGATCCCCTAGTAGGAATACACATTTTTACAAGTCACAACACTAAAGGGTAGTAGTGGTGGTTGTGGTTTAATTTCATGAAATAAGTGCCTTCCTAGCATAAGGATCCAAGGTCCATTACCTCTGCTTAGACTTTGTCCCTGATAAACTTAACCACATGCTCCAGCTATTAAAGAAACTGGCATTCTACAAAAAATTTTTAAAAAACAACTATAAACAAGTTTTTGGCTAAGTATATTATTACAATTAGCCTATAAAGATAACTTACTAGCTATTTTAACACATAATTTGAAAGCATTTTTGAAAGCACTTGAAAATGTACTACCTCATAATAAACTGCTACCTTGGGTCTTACAATTTCCCCTAAATAGATTTGAAATCATGTCAAGGTCCCAAGGGCAGATGTATTGGCAGAGGTAATCACTGGCATTCACACCCAGATTAAAAAAAAAAAAAAGTCCAGGTTTGTTATTGCAAAAATAGACTTGAAAGCATTTTTATTCTGGGTCTAGATAAGAGATTCAGAAACACCCCCTAAGAGTAACAAGTAAGTTATCTCACTATGAAATTTTTAGGCCAACTCACAGAAGTGAAATCACCTGATTTGGCTAAAATGAATGTTTGTACCATTTCAGATTATCAAGGGGAAAAAAATCAAAAGGCAGATCCCTGGTTAAAAATAACCGAGAAAAATAATACAAATGAACAGGGCTTTATATTGGTGGTAAGATACTATGACTAAAATTATTCTGTAGAATCATGCTTGAAAGCACCTTACTATCAATTCAATTACACTATAAACCAAGTTATGTTCCTGTTTGCAAACGAAGAATAAATAAATATGGGTCACTGCAACACATCAGATGCAAGTGCAAGCACTTACCATGTGTATCACCTTGTGCCTTGCTTGCACCATGCTACACACAACACTGTTTCATTTTAATCACAACAATAAACTTATGACTTAGACATTTTTCACACTTTAGAGTAAGTGTCACGAGATGACTAACTTGACTGAGTTCACAGTAAATGGCAGAGCCTTGCTTTGAACACACCTGATTCTGAAGGTTGTGCTCCTGTTTTGAATGCAATGCTGCGATTATTATTTCTCCAAGTGTTTACTTTTTTAAGTGATCAGAGCCCTGAGATGATTAACTCTATTTATTTGTTTATTTTTAACCAACAGACAACGAACTACATAACGCTACACAGGAAGAGTAAAGAAAGAGTTCAAGAGACTATCACAGAATTTTCACCTGAGTCTATTTCACTGTAGAAAGAAAAGAACTAATAAACTGTTGAGCTAGCGTAACACAATTTAATTTTAAGAATGATTACAATTAGCAGGGATTGGAAGGGGAAAAGCACTGAACAAGGAATTGAAGAGATTGGTGGTAGGTACCAGGAATAAGAATTAGACTGTTCAACTCTATTTGAGGGTACACAGGGGGTAGGCCTGATCCCAATGGGTAGACTTTATATAGGTATTTAATATTCATTTGAGTCTTCTGAAAATAGAAAGGGCTATGGCTTAGGACACATGGCACAATACAAGGAGAACTGAATTGGTTACCAAGATATACGATTTTATTAAAATAGTCCCACTCTGTCAATAACTGTGTGACACCACATACATTGCAAATTCTTTGGGGATGCCAATTGTTTACACCCATAAAGTAAAAAGGCTATACAAAATGCTTTCTAAGGTCCCTTTCAGTATTATTTCATGAGAGTGAAAGACCACTTGTTAGAGTTGATGAATTATGGGTGACTCTTAAGGTTCTTTCTAATTTAATATCTTGCCATTCTTTGCTATGTGATTTATTTTTATTTGTTTGTATTTTAATTTTCCACAAGTCAAAACATAACTAAGCTGTAGTTTCCTGCTCTAAAATGGGGATAATTCTTATAGAATACACCCATTTTATAGAATTTTTTTAATCAGTAGATGATATAGGTAAAACTTCTTTAAAATTTTAGTTACGCACATAACATATTGTTAAAGTCATTTGTTAATATCATATAAGACAGTATACCTTAATCATAAATGCAAATATACTAAATTGTTGAATAAACTAGAGAAGTTCTGCTTGAGGCAAGATACATAAAATGTTATGATATCTGCAAGTAATTTTAATGCAAATTTATTTATGTCTACTAATAATTACTGGAACATCTTATTTAAAACAACAAAATATTATCTTAGATCACAGAACAGAAGTTCAAAAGAAGTTCAAAAAAGAAAACAAACCCATCTCTTTTCTAATTATTCTTTCCTGCTACAGGTGTCCTGTATTTGTTTATTTAGATTCTGCCTCCATTCTAGAAAAGACTCAAGGTAACTGAAAAGGATACATAAAGCACACATACAAAAAGAATTACATAAATTTAAAGGGAAAGGAGAGAAAAAGGATGACGGCATCAACTAGAGCCTACAAGAAAGTTTAAATATGTTTGCCATAAGCATTCATAAACTTCTCATTAGAGAGTCATAAAATTGGCTCTAAGTGTGCTAGCATAAGTGCAGCAGCCCCCAGTGTAATTTGATTCAGGAAAACAATTCCACCGGGAGGTAAATTGATGTGTACCTTTGGCCCAGTCTCTGCAGATCTGGGAATAGATTTTAGATAAAATGGAAAACACAGAGGAAGAAAGGATGGCATATCTTTCAAGCAATCCTCCCCAAATACTGTTTCTCTAAACTCTTGGGGCCAGTGAGTTCAGTACTGTGCTCCCTGAAAAGCTATGTGTCATCAACTATACAATTTTGTCATTTAAATACAGACAAATGTTTCATTAAACCCTAAGTGTTAAGAAACTGTGTATACGGGGCTCATATACTCTTAGGAAAATCAAAGAATCTAGCCTAAGAACTTAAGACTTCATCATGTCTCAAAGGATCTCCCTCCTTTGCTGTGCGCAATTATTCGATAGTAGCCACAGCTACAGCAGAGGTTCTTCAAATTTCCTCTAACGGAACACCACTGGGTGACCTCCCACCTGCAAAGTCTGCTCCCTATAGCCTGGCACAACAGTGTTAGGCTGAAAAAGGTTTCATTTAATGTGAAAACAGTTTTCAGCTTGCACTAAAGAAAATAATTCAATAAAACTTTACACATTGAAAGTTGAACTTGTGCTAAGCTTTAGAAAAACAGCTTTCTGTGAAGTATAAACCAAGGCAACTTTTTGAATGGGCCTTTTAAGTAGAATCAGAGGCACAGCATATTGACCAAAGAAAACAACATCTTAGTGGCTGGAGCAGCTGTCAATTTATGCCACTTCTAGTGTGAGATAACAAAACCATGAAGTTATTATATAAGAGAATGGTAGTCTTTTGGACTCTTAATATAAGAGCTCTGTCAAAACATTAAGAATCAAATTAAAGAGAAGAGAGGTCAGAACACAGCCATATGTTATCCTGATGAAATATGTGACTTGCAGAACAATATTCCTGCTGACACTGGCGCTCGAAACATAATAGAGGGGCAGATTCCGAAACAAGATCAATAACTGGAGTAGGGAGTTTATTTGTGCTCAGGCAGCCTAGCTCATAACTTACTCTTGACCAAAGAAGCAAAGGTTGGGGAAAGGACAGGCGTGAGTTTCTGTGTGGTTAGAATAACAGTCTAGTATGATTTATGAAATGACCTCAGCCAATGGCTTAAGCTTAATTTAATAGCTGCCATGATTAATTCCAGTCTTCTCATCCACATTGTATCCTAAGTTATGGAGAAAACTTGCAGGAGTACCTGGCCCCTCGCTTGTATGTAAAACCATTAGTTGAACGAATGCCATGATCTAATGCACTATTTTCTAATATTGAGAATAATAAAAATGGGCACAATATGTAAGCATGAGGGATAAGTACAGCTCCTACAGCTTAAAAACTGAATGAATATTTTTAAAAAACTACAAACCAATGATTCCAAATTCTCCATGAGATTCTAACGATATTAAATGAGCATTTTCTGCATATTCCCAAGGGAAAGCAACAAGTACCAGAATGACAGGTCAAAGGAAATGCAGTCATCTTAATTTGTCCATATATTAGTAAAGCATTTGACAAGCTCCCTCATGCTGCCCTTATAGGCAAGATGCAGAACTTAGAGATGGATAATGACATAGTAATGCTACTTTCAGATTAGTCTAACCACCGTACTAGAAGAAGAGTTCATTAGTGAATTGTTGTCAACCAGGAAGAAGAAAATCTGCACAAGGCCACAGGGCTTGGGCTGTAGTCTTATTCAATTTACTATTATTATCAAGCACTTGGAAAAGAACGTAATTAGCCAATACTTAACAAATACACACAAAACTGGAAAGAATACCTATGCACAGGCTGAGAAAATTAGGATAAAAATGCTCAACTGGCTGTGATAATGAGATACATCTAGGAAGATAGTGTTTATTAGTGGCAATCTACATCTACAAGCCTTGGTTCCAACACCATCCTCCTGCTTTCTCAGGTCAGTGCTCTTGTTACACCCCAACACATTCATACATAAAAACGCAGAAACTTCTAAGTAATAAGAGTCCAGGAAAAGGTGGGGGGTGGAAGTGGAATCTCCCACAGGGACTGTTTGGTCTGGTCTTTAGTCCACAAAATGCTGTGTGTTTAACTTTCCTGCTCAGTCATTAATCATCCTGCAATTGGGCCTAAGCACTATTCTTTGAAATTCAGACCAGAGGTACCTCATACTGTGAGCCACTGCAACTTGGACATAGCAGAATTCAGAGCTGGAAATTATACCTACCTGGGGGAGCAAGACTCTCCAATTTCTACCCAAGGCAAATTAAAAAAAAAAAAAAAAACAAAAGACTCCTGGATAAATTTAGTGCTAAAGCCTGCTCTGTGAATGTGTTACAGCCTGACTCTAATTAACAAATAATTTAATATAAATCAGACTCTAGATTTTTTTTTTTTTTTTTAAGATTTTATTTATTTATTCATTTATCCCCCCCTTGCTGCTTGTGCTCGCTGGGTCAGCCAACCACGCCGTGCAGGCGGGCTTGCCTTCACCAGGAGGCCCCGGGAACCGAACCCAGGGCCTCCCATATGGTAAATGGGAGCCCTACTGATTGAGCCACAGCCGCTTCCCCTAGATTTTTTTTTAAAAGAATTGATTTGTGATGTTTGAGAAAATGGAAACCCAACAGGCACTCCAGCATTAGATACCTTTAATTAAAAACACAAAGTAAATGGACTCATTCCCCAAAAAGCGGCTTTGCTTAGAAGCCTTAGAACTGCTTAGCAGGTAAATCTCTTACAGCAACACCATTTCCATAGGGATCAACGCAGCTGGAAGCCAAGGTGGCTATATGTACTCCAGTGGCAAACCAAATAGTTACTTCCTTACTTCCTTTCTTCCCTTCTTCCTTTCTTCCTTTCTTTCTTTCAATTGAAGCCATTGGAAGAAAGTGCTCTCACCAAGCTTTTTTGAAACATCATTTCAGATAGCTAGGCAGAAGAAGTTAGGCAAAAATGCATCCCCAAAATATTCTTTATTCTAATTCTGACAACACAACTTTAGTAAAGCATTTGATAATGCAATTTCTGGTGCACATTTTTCCTCTAAATTTTAATTTAGTGAGTAAATAATTCATGAATCATGGCTGAAGGTTTGATTATTAACAACCTCTCATTTTCTACCCCAAGACATTTCCAGGCATCTCACTGCAATCATATGTGTAAATAGTAGGCTACCAACAGCCTTTAGAAAAGCTCATGGTCTGGCAGTAAAGATCTGGTTAATCACTGACCAACTAGAAGAGACCCACTGAGTATGTGTGCATGACTATCTATTTAAAAACTTATGAAGTTTTCTTTTATTAATATCCATAACTTTTTAAAATTTAGGTACATATGACAAATGTTAACCAAAGGGAAAAAAAAAATCAACCACATCTCCATCCATCACTTAAACCTGAAATCACAGGTTGAATTAAGGAATAACTACTGCACAAAGATCCTCATGAGATTCGATAACTCCTCCTCCGGCTCTCAATTCAAACCACATGCAGCACATGGCAAGTTTCATGCCCAGCTCTCCTGCACCAGGTCTCCCCCAGAGGCCTGTGGAGTTAGGAGGAATCTGCACGCTCATACCTGCAGGTCTGGCACCAGCACAATGATGGGAACTTAGTAAATTCTCGATGCTATTGAATACATTTTAAAACAGTTTCAATATGATCTTAGCAGCCATAAAATTATCACTATCAGCTCTTTGTGAATATGCTGTCCGGAAATTTTATGAAAGAAGAAAATAATATTACCAAATGAAACAGAAGCTTAAAAAGTAACTCGTGGTGGCATGATACCTTTAAAAACCAATTTAACAATATACCTGATGAGCCATCCTTTCTGATTTCAAAACAGTCTAAGGAAATAATATAAAATATAGTTAAAAATACATGCAAATTTTAAGAGAAAAAATATGGAATCAATAGAATATTTAAGTCAACAATAATAAAAGCAGGCTTTGAAAAGTGTGATCACAAAAACAATGTCAAAATGAGGTGGGAAAACTCTATTGTATGAAAATATTTCAACTTTAAAGTAAGAGGCAAGTGTACATACACTTTAATTACAACTATGGGAAAGGCATAGTTAGGAAAATCTGGTGGTTACTAATATATTAATTGTGGTTATTAGATGTTTGAGATTTAAAATAATTTTAAATCTATTTCCCTACTTTCTGTAACATATTACTTGTACAATTCATTTCAAAAAATACCTTGTTTAAATAAGCAAATCAAACTCTTGAGAAAAATCTGGGAAATAGCAATTTCATATTTTGACACTTTGGAGGATTATAGGAGGGAAACATTTACAAACTGTCCACTACATTACAGCCCAAAGCAGCAGTTATTTTCTCTATATCATTACAGAAAGACAGTTTGACATGATGCTGACCCCACTAACAGGATCCACCCTGCTGAACCCTGCGAGGACGGGTCCGGGATCAGGTGGCAGCCTGAAGCCCAGCAGGCAGAGGGAGAGGAGTTGAGAGCCCGCAGCCCAGATGTGGCCTTGTCCAAACAAGGTCAGGGCACCGGGCTCTGAATGAGCTTTAGGGTCTAATGGTAATGAGAACAATTTTTGTTTTTCGTCTATTCAGAAACGATCCACATCCTAACCATATTTTAAAGATTGTAACACCCCCCTACCACTCCTTTGTTAGCCCCAAATATTCATTTAGAAATGAATGTGAAAGGGGCAAAGCAGGAAGGGTGTTCAGAAGCCGAATAGGGAGGACCTCTGAGGTTAGGCTGATGATAAGTCTTCCCTTAATTTCACTTTCATCACGCCACTCTCCCTTGCAAAAACCTTCAGGAGCTGCCTTATGCCTGGCACTTCAGTAGACCAGAACCAGGGGCTTATATAAAAGCAGAATCTTATTTCCCTGAGTCCTTCCCAGGAAGGAGCAGTATGCCTCAGGGGTAAGAGAACACCACCCACCCAGCTGGGGGCGCATGTGCCTACGAATCAAAACGCCACAGCTCTGCACACACCAGTCCACCTATCCAAAACCCACCATGCAGCCTTATCTATTGTAATCCCAATCAAAGAGTGGTACAGACCAGTAGCTATATACTTATACACAAACTCAATTTACTTATAATTCCCAGGCTTCGCCAATTCGCCCAAGAATCCCTACCAGAATTAACTATCTGTGTGTGTTTAGATGGAATCTAACAACCACACATACTCAATAATCACGGAAGTTGACGGGAGGATGGGGAAGAGACGGGAAAAGATGGGCAAGCCCTGCCTCCCTACCCTTCTCTCCCACCCCCCTGCTCATCTGCTCATCACCTTCCCAGTGCATCCATTGGATACAGCGGGGGTAAACACCACAGAGCACGTTAGGACTACATACTGCTTTCAATTAAGAAACATAATGGGGCTTCCTCCTTGAGGAGGGTAAAGTCTTTAGGATGTTCTGTTTGTGTTGTTTGTTCTGAAACAAGGGTAATTCAGATAAGCCACAAGAAACTCTGTAAAGGCATAAAGCATGTAGCTAGGTTTCAATAAATATTATCAGCATATATCCATAAAAATATCAATGATATAAGTCAATGAAGCAGTTATATATATACACGAGTCAGACACGTACCAAAAAAAAAAAAAAAAAAAAAAAAGACGGCTGCACTTTTAAAATAATTCTATGAAGAATCTGAATTTATCCTTGCTGGAATTCCAGAAGTTCAGTAGCATCAGCCTCCCCTACTCCCGACACATCGCTCCCCAAGAAGCACCATAAAGGAAACAACCTACCCAAGAGAGTTTTAGTGTACCGAGCTGGAATAATTCTTTAAACACCAATAGTTGATAAAGCATGCTTAACAATTGCAATTTTATGCTACAGGCATGTTCGGATTTCTGCCAAGAGATTCGGTTTACATCAATCTCGACAGATTTATGTACTCAGTGTATAAACATTTTAACATTATAATAATCCTCTATCATAATAGAGAGACAGTATGGTCTAGTGAATTCTGTGCTGAATACCCTAACCAGCCCTATCTACTTCACAGGGTTTCCATAAAGATTAATTATTACATGCCTCCAGAAAGCACTGCGAGCTTTTTTGCAAAAATGCTGTAGAAACACCATGTATTTATTATACCACAACTTGTGAGATAAATAAAAAAAGAGATGATAATGTACCTATGAGGTAAAAAAAAAAAAAAAAAAGAAATGGTAGTTAGGATCAAAAGGAATGAGGTAACTGCCAGAAGAGATTAGAGATCAGATAAAAGAAATATGGGTATATTAGTCCTACAAATACAACACAGGCTGGTTCTCACACTGAGCATTGCAACAAAGCAGCACATAACAAGAGGTTAAAGCAGGCCAGGCTATCCCTCGTAAGTGTCCTGATTCCACCTGGAAAGTGGCTTCAGCCAGAAGCCAGCTTGTCTTGGCTCATTCTCACCCCCAAGGTCAACACTGTACCAGCCATGGCTACAGACTCCTGAGTGTGGGCAGGTCCTTCACAGACCAGTTCCTCCCGAGGTGCCCCAATCAGTTCAGAAATGGGCAGAGCTGGCATGGAACCAAAAAAGGAGAAGCTCAGAAATAGGTCCCAACCTGGTCGACAAACAGGACTCAGAAATATAGATTAGTCTAGAGTAAAAGATATTTAGAAAGGCTACAAACACATTTAGCACATTTTTGATTCATGAGAAGAGCATCTCAGTTATAAAGCCATAGATACATACTCCAGAGATAAAAGCATATCTGCCTCAGGGAAAAGGAAGGAGACCAAAGGCAGAAGGCTAGAATCCAGTAGGCTTATTAAATCCCTTACAAATCAGACCAAAAGCGAGATCATTGGAAGGGATTACCAATGCCCAATTATAGTTATAACTGTGCTATTTACTTTTGTTCATTAAAGTATGTGAGCAAAAGTGATGTATCTAATCACAAAATGTACAAGCAGTAAGCTTACAAACTCCATTTAGGACTACTATTTGTCTATTATAAACAAAGGATATTTTTCATAATGAGAAACTCGCTATTCATGGAGAACAGAGACGAAAATGAAAGGCAGTTCCACCCTTCTCAATAAGATCATCGTAAAACAGCCAAGGATGAGAGGAAGAAGGGTTTTTTTCATCAAGTAGTGAGGGAATGATTGGCTAATTTTAGTTGAGTATCAATGGTGAAATGGATTACAGGTTGATGCTTGATTTAAAAATACATGCCGTCTCAGAATAAAACTTGGATTTTAATGGTCAAAAAAATGTATTTTTATACATAAATCATTACTTTCTTGTTGTAAATACATAAGCATTGCCTGTTAAGTTAAATGATTTTCAAAGACCTACTCCATACAATTTAATCATTCTTAAACCATTATTTTAGATATAGAAATATAAACTGAAAAATAATATAAATAGAAGCAATGTGCATATTTTCATACTAAATACTATTGATTTTAATTAAATCAAGAAAATAGACTAAGTAGTTATAGAAATCAACTGTCTTTGATGGAAGCAACTAAGCAGCAATTCTTCCAAAGAGTCACCTATTTTTCCTGTATGGTATCAGCAATTCTTGATAGCAATAGCTCTGCTCCTCAGCTTGCATGGTATTTCAGTCTTTAGGATAGCAGAGCATACTACCCAGACTGCTGCAATAGCCCCCTAATAACTCCACCTGGTTCCAGGACGTTCCGCGTGGCCTGTATATAGCAAAAAATAAATAAATGTCATTGAAGCCAGGCACTGAAGATGTGCAGAGTGGTTCTCGCTCATTTTTTTTAACTGTATACAGCTCACGTTTATTTGCCTGGCAGTCAAAGGTCTTCACAATCTGGCCTCATTCCACCTTTTTTCATTCTTCCTCCACTCTCTGTTCCAACACAGACCCAAAACTCTACTTAATTTGGACCTCTGTAATTCTCTGAAAACTCACTTCTGTCATTCATTACCCAAGTACCTTTTTCAATGTCATTCTCTGTGCCTAGGAGGTCTCGTTCCCAGTATCACTAAAGGAAATCCTGACAACTCAATTTCCTCTTCATCCTTGATGCCATTTCCACCTCATGATGATGGGAATCCCACTCCCATGCTCACCCTCACCTCACAGTGCAGAATCCTGGACCAATCAACTTTTTTCATATAATGAATTGATTATAGATACCGACCCAAGTGTGCTTGTTCAGAATGAGCAACTCTTCCACAACTCTGGGGCTCACACGGTAGGTACCCTTTTCAAAATAGTCACTCAATGAACGGTATTGTAGTCAAGAAGGAATGTTTCGGGAAGCGGCTGTGGCTCAATCAGTGGGGCTCCCGTTTGCCATGTGGGAGGTCCCGGGTTCAGTTCCCGAGGCCTCCTGGTGGGGGCGGCCCGCCCGCACGGCGTGGTTGGCTGACCCGGCAAGCGCAAGCAGCAAGGGGGGGATAAATGAATAAATAAATAAATAAATAAAATCTTTTTTAAAAATTAAATAAATAAATAAATAAATAAATAAATAAATAAATAAAGAAGGAATGTTTCCACATGTCAATAAATCTTCTAAGGGTTATTACTGATTTCACAAGAGTTTGGAAAGATGAAAACACAATGACCTACTTTTATAAATCGGCATGATAGTTATAGAAAAGAGCTTTATTAGCATTTACGGAACATTTTTATAAAGTACACAAAGTTTTAACATTATTGTTCATAATGCATACAAAGTAGGTCAAAGGCATCAACCTATCTTTAAAGCTAAGGAAACTAAACTGCAAATTCTGTTTTCATATTGTTCTACCACACAAGCACTTAACAGAAGCCCACATGCTCATCAACTTCGCTGTCCTTTCCTCTACTTCATTTCCTGAATCTCACTCCATCTATCATTAATTTCTTCTGCATCTTTCTATATGTGCCTTTCCATTAGCCTTTTATAAATATATTCACATAGTTCCTTGCATTTTGTAAAGTCTTCCTGTGATATTGCTTACCCTGTGGCTACAGTCCAAATATCTTCTTCTCCGCCAAATTTTTACTCTCTACTTACTTTTTGTATTTTATCATCTCCAACTGATTTACCAACCCACTGAAATATGACTTCTTTACCCAAAACTCTACTGGAAACTTTCTCATTGAATTAGATTGCCTCATTATTAAATGGAAAGAGAATGCTTCAGACTTCAGATTCTTTGATAACTTGCTTCTTGAAATTCAACTAGCTTGGCTTTGATGACATTGAAAGCTTCACTGTATGCTCACTGGTGGTTCTCATTTTGGGGTTATTTTTCTTTTACTTATTCCATAGTTATGGTTATTCAAAATCCAGTTCTTGGGCCTCTTTTCTCTTATGCTCTCTCTCTCTCTCTCTCTCTCTCTCTCTCCACACATACACACACATACACTTTTCAGCACATTAAATGCTAAATTTTATATTAGACCATTAATAATTTTTAAAGTCTAGAATTATATGTTTTGGATGATAAAACAATAAAGCTATTCTAGATTATTTCCCCATTTCACCTGAAAAAGACCTCTATCTACATGTTCACCTTTGTAGTGAGGACCTACTAAACTAATAATATTTGACTTGTGCTCTAAGGAACCCTAATATTTGGCAGGTAGTGTGGAATAAATGAAGAAGAGGCTAGAAGGGAACCAGTTCCTGTGACAGATCTAATTAAAACCTTGTTTGTTTTTCTTTTTTGGTTTTCTTTATTATCTTGCAGTTCCAAGGAAGATACCCTTCCAATAAAGATTATAAAATGAAAACATGTGAAAACCCACTCTGTTAAATTATAGGCACTTTTAAGGAAAGGACTTTTACTCTTCCTAATATTCCTGGGGTATGCCCCGTACCTTACAGGTGGTTAACATTCAGTATATTATTTAACTGAACTAAGCTTTGAAAACTGATAATTCACTAAAAACTGGAAGGTATTTTAATATTTATAAATTAAAAAGTGTGAAACTCCCTCTCCTGGTGCCATAATGTCCTCAGGCTCCCGAACTTTCTCCTTTCTTATCATTGATATATTAGCTTTTGTCCGTTTTCCATCTGGATCTGCTCCTCAGTGGTCCATTCCTCCTCCCACCAAATCTCTGTCCACCATCACTATAACCAAGACCAGCGCATCTCAAGGTAAGCACCCTGAATCACAGGCATCAGAACCAAGTAAAGCATATGCTATAAATGAGCATTTCCAGTTCCACAAAGACTTAATGAGTCATCACTTCTGAGCAGTAGGACACTTGTAACTTTTTGAGGTTTTTTGTTTGTTTTTTTGTGTTTTGTTGTATTTTATTCTTTGTTTTTTGTTTTGTTTTGAGTTACCGGAGGCCAGGGATTGAGCCCGGGGCCTCTTATGTGTGAAGCTGGCACTCAACCACTGAGCCACATCAGCTTCTCTGAGTTGGTTTTTTGTTTGCTCGTTGTTTGTATTTTTCAGGAGGAACCGGGAACCTCCCTCATGGGATTAACCACATGAGCCACATCCTCCCTGTAACTGCATTTTTAACAAGCACACAGGTGATTCTTAGGCACTCTAATGTTTACAAACCACTGGAGTAATCTTTGTTCATATAGGAGTTTTGGGATTGTGTCCATTTCAAAGTACTTAAATGCCCAATGATATTGTCTTATGACAACATCACAATCAACATCAACCTTCCACCAAAAAGTATTTATTAGCTATTTGTAAGAGAGATTCTTCTAGGAAGCCACAAATCACATTTATAAAATACTAGTCCAGTCTGAGTTCAAATATATTGAAATGGAAGGTCTGACTTGGATATTTTAAATTACTCCAAGGCTCAAAGTACTTCAACAATGCATTTGATTCTCTGTTGTTGTCCAATCAGTGAAATTACATTAAACCTCTTAAATTTCATCTTTAAAAACTAGAACAATTGATCCTGTAGGGTTATAATTTTTAAATAACTTACTTTATGGCTTTAATAAGCCTTCTCTGAGCTCTTTTTCTATTCTTTAAATCTGAGCCTCTTAACACATAGACAAATACTGAAAGTTTGAATTAAGTCTTCTAACAAATATTATAGAAATGAAATAAGTTTCAGAATCTTATTCTAAAATTCTATATCAAAGCAAATATAAGTTTAAACATGGCGGAAGCAGCTGTGGCTCAATCATTAGGGCTCCCGTTTACCATATGGGAGGCCCTGGGTTCGGTTCCCGGGGCCTCCTGGTGAAGGCAAGCCCGCCCGCAGGGCGTGGTTAGCTGACCCAGCGAGCACAAGCAGCAAGGGGGAGATAAATGAATAAATAAATAAAATCTTTTAAAAAAAAAAAAAAAAGTTTAAACATGGCACAAATTATTAGGTATTTTATAGTACTATAACTCAAGGGCAATTTCGAGGCTGGATCAAACAACATTACTAATTTAGCATTTTATTTTTCATGCATTATATAACAATGAAATACTTTTGTGCTGCATAAAAGTCATGTTGCAAATAAAAGCTCTATGTTTAGTAACTTCAAGACAATATTATTAAAAGACACTTGATTTGTGAAGCAGTAAACACAATTAGATGGAGAAGCATTCAATTTTATGATTTTCCACAACTGAAAAACAGCCTAGGTAAAGTCACTGTTAAAAAGTTAGAAAATAACCAAAACTGCTGTATCAATTCTGGTCAGATACTGAATCAGAAGCTCTCGGGAGGGGACCCAGCCATTTAAGTTTACCAAGCCTCACAGGCATTCTGACACCCACTCGAGTTTGCAGAGGTTAGTGGGACAGGAGCATTACACTGTAGGTTGGAGTACTGGAAGGTACTTTAAGGGATTCTACATATAAGCTTAATTTTTAAGCTCTCAAAATCTATAATTTACTTAAGCACCTCTGTATCCCAAACTCTGCAGCCCAAACTTATCATCATCAGAGAATACCTCTGGAGACCGATTTTAGAGGTAGGCATCACAATATGGAAGAAAGGGAATGTGTAATAGGAAAAATCAATGCAGGAAATAAGAAGTAACAGCAGATAGTACTTATCAAATTACTACTATATATGAGGCACCAGGCAAGGTACTTCTATACTATTTTTGTTGTTGTTAATCTTCATGGCAATCTCAGTTTATAAACGAGGAAACTGAAAATAAAAGATTTGTATGGTAGGCAGAATAAAGTCCCCCACCAGAGATGTCTACATCCTCATCTTGGCAACCTGTGCAAAGGGGAACTAAGCTTATAGATGGAATTAAGTGGCTAATCAGCTGACATTAAAATGGGGAGAGTATCCCGGATCATCCAATGTACTCACAAGGGTCTTTAAAAGTGGAAAGGCAGGCAGAAGGTCAGAGCCAGAGGACTTAACTACAGAAGAGATGCCAGGTGAAGAGGCCTCACCCTGCTGTGGCCTGCGAGGCGGCCTTGGAGCAAGGAAGGTGGGCAGTGTCTAAAAGAGGGAAAAAGGCAGCCTGCAGTCCTGCTACACTGTGATTTCTGCCCGGGGAGACTCACGTCAGACTCCTGACGTACAGAGCTGTAAGATAAAATTGTGTTATTTAAACCTTTAAGTTTGTGGTAATTTGTCAGGGGGACCATTAGAGAATGAGTACAAAGCCACGAGCTAGTAAGGGGCCGGGCTATCATATGAACTTCAGAATCAAAACCCCTGATCCTTCACTGGGGCTCGCAATACCCAATGTTCTTTAGCCTTTAGCAGCTCTGAAAGTGAACTGGTATTTCTCACCCTGCTCTGCTTACAATTTGCGATCTCTTCAGGAGTATTATATCCTTTCCCAACCGGAATCACCTATCAGCCATCCTTTAGTCGAATCGAGCTTGCAGATGTGTCGCGTTTGGCTGCATGGTGCTTTTAACATACTACCTAGTTCTCGGGTCTCTGACACTTTCTATTGAGTTGCAGATAGTTGGACTCATTAAAATTAAATAACAGTAATAATTAAACTATCTCAGGAAAGAGCACATACCCCACTGGCTGAAGGAGAATTCAGTTTTCCTCCTACAGGTAACTTGCGTACAAATGCACAAGAGAATCTCACAAACAGAAGTGAAACTCTGTTCCCCACCGTCATGTTGGGATCAGATGAACTCAGACAATAGTGCAACTGGCAGATCCTGAGAGAAGCCTACTTGATCTCCTAGCCATCGAGCCTCTGTGCTTTTAAGTGGAAGATTTGTTGTTTTTTGTTTTGTTTTTCAAAGACTTATTTATTTCTCCTCCTTCTCCCCTCCTCATTGTTTTGCACTCGCTGTCTCCTCTCTATGTGTTCTTCTGTGTCTTTTTAGGCCGCACCAGGAATCGATCCTGGGACCTTCTGGCGGGGAGAGAGACTCTCAATCTCTTGCACCACCTCAGCTCCCTGGTCTGCTGTATCTCTTATTGTCTCTCTTCTGTGTCTCTTTAAATTGTGTCATCTTGCTGTGCCAGCTCTCCGCGCAGGCCAGCACTCCCCACAGGCCAGCTCCCCATGCGGGCCAGCTTACCTTTCACTAGGAGGCCCCGGGAATCAAACCCTGGACCTCTTACATGGTAGACGGGAGCCCAATCACTTGAGCCACATTTGCTTCCCCTGGACAATTTGTTTTCTTTTTTTTTTAGAGGAGAGCGTGAACGCAGTCCCCCACTACCACAAATTATGCAGTCAAGTTTCCCACATTTGGGGAAATCGCAGGGGTCAGCACATCCGGAGTGTAATGAGTAAGCCTCGCCCTGGGAAAACCACCTTCGTAATCATGGTATCTCCCCTGCCAGGTAAGTATGGACGATTTGTTTTTAATCCCTGCTTTTACACGTTTTCCCAGTCTCTCCATTTTACTTATTTTTCACGGGACAGTTAAAAACCTATTAGATACATTAGTATACCAAGTACATCTCTTAACTTTATTTTACAATTATTAATGTAATTTATTAAGTTTAAATATGTAAGCAAATATTCTTAAAAAGAGACAATCAAGAAATATTTGCTGGGCCAGCTGTAAGCAAAGCATTTTGCTTCTCCTAACCCTGTGCTCACTATCAGCCTTTTCTAGGTTTCTATTACTGATTAAATGGCATCCTACCCTCAAGACAGTTTTCTCCCCATTTCTCTTGTTATGGTATTCAAAGAAATCCCTCTCCTTTTTTCGTTCTTCAGTGCATCCTGAAATAGGAAGGCTGCCTGCTGTCTATTTCTCTTCTGTCACTTGAATTACCGAGTTACTCTGCTTTGGGGTACCCTTGGGTTTCAAAGATTCTACCTTCTTGTATTCATCTACAATCAGTGAAATCTGCAAATGTCTGCTTGCAGTTTTCACAATGGATTTTATTAAGTGAGTTTACTAAATTAAAGTTTGGAGGCAAGAGATAAAGCTTATTGCATTTCATCTCTCTCATTTTGGTAGACAGAGAGTATATATGAAAATAACTTGAAATATACCTGCAGTAACCAATTCAATTTTAAAATTTCACTAAATATCATGTTGGCTAGAAACCTAATTTTTGGTTATCCACTATGATGGCTTAAGATAGCCTAAGTGCAACATGTATAACATTTGTGTAATATAATATATATTCTACCTCTGCTTTATCCTAAATTCAATTTATGAATGCAGACATAATTATCATTTTGAAAATATAAATAAATGGCAGAGAGCTGAACAGCTCAAAAAGAAATCAAAGAACTTTGACAACAAAGCCAGAGTCATTTGTGCAGATTTACAGTATAAAACAGGAAAAATAAAATAACTTACATAAGCAGGTACACAATTGTACATGTGATTTCATTACATTGTATGCAAATTCTTAAGTTATTAATATGTAATTTTGTTTCACAAATTAACCATATGAAAAGTTTGCATTTGAAACAGACTATGCAATAAATTACGGGTGTCATCATGTGAATATTTTTGAACTTCTATTTGTCATATTTAAAATAACTGAAAAAAATACCAACTCTGTATTACCTGGGTCTATTTACTGTTTAAAAGAAAGAAAAGAAAAAAAGGAACTTGACTGGTCTAAGGATAGTATAGTTCAGAAAAACAAAGTGTAAAATATCAGTACTGTAATTAACCTTTCAGCAAACAGTCACTTATATAAGTCAACTAGGAAATTTCTGCAAAGGGAACTTATATCACAGGGAAAAGAAGATATAGAAGAATTTACATAGGAAAGACAGAGGGGGGAAAGGGGGAACAGATGTATTTATGTTAAAATAAACTCAGATCTATGTTGCTACAATAAATAATCTGCAAAAATGTCTATAATTCAATATGCTTGGACTAGTTACATTGCTTGGATTAGGTTGTTTCAAGTCTCATTCAAAGAAAATCCCTTCTACCTTGTTCCTCCAAAACAGGTAGATTATCCTAAGATATAGGAGAATAAGCCAAAGGAGACAAGAAGTCCAAGGAGGACCAGTCTAGGACAGTGCTACTAAAGTGTTATCTGCAGACTGGCAGAATCTGCCTCATCTAGGAGCTGTTAGAATGCAGAGTCTCAGGTCCCACCTGTACAGATAGAATCAGAATTTCTGGGGATGATGCTTAGGAATCCGGGTTAAGCAAGCCCACCAAGCAGTTCTTACGCACAGTACAGTTTGAGAGGTGTCACTCTAGAACAAGCAGCCACAAATTTCTTCTTATAGAGCCTGATAGACCATATTTTAGGCTTTGTGGGTCACATGTTCTGTCACAACCACTGCCCCCTGCCAAGGTAGCACAATAGCATCAGATGAACAGGTAATGGAATGAACATGGCCATGTGCCAATAAAACTTTATTTAAGGACACTGACATTTGATTTCATATCATTTTTACATGCATTGGAATACTATTCTTCTTTTATCTTTCTAACCATTTAAAAACGTACAGGGAAGCGGCTGTGGCTCAATCAGTAGGGCTCCCGTTTACCATATGGGAGGCCCCTGGTTCAGTTCCCGGGGCCTTCTGGTGAGGGCAGGCCCGCCCACACGGCGTTGTTGGCTGACCCGGCGAGCACAAGCAGCAAGGGGGGGATAAATGAATAAATAAATAAAATCTTTAAAAAATAAAAATAAAAACGTACAAACAATTTTTGGATCACAGCCATAAAAACAACAGGCTGAAAGCTAAATATGGGTTAAGGTGTCATAGTTTACTGACCTCTGCTGCAGAATATGGAAAAACCAGAGAGCAACAATGGATTAAAAGTAGCTATCAAAGAGACTATTAAGCAAGTATTTTAAAACCCTGATCCTGAGGAGGAAAGAGACGATTTAGTTTTTCAGAGAGTAATTAATAGGAAAGGCATCGTGAAAGCAATGATATTCTCACAAAGCTTGATTCCTCAAAATTAAATCATTAGGAGTCTGGAACAGAGAACAAATGGGCAAATAAACCTTTATCTCAGGACACCATAAAGTCACACAGCAACTGTGCACATGGACCACGGGCTACACTGTAGAAATTGTTTACAGCACACTGTTGTAAACATTAATTTTAAGACGTAGTTTAAATTCACATCCTTATATAGTGTGTGCTAAAGAACATGAAAAGCACTATCACGAAAATGAAGTTGTTATCAAGTCACTCACATCAAGACTAAGAAGCTTCCAATAACTCTCCATGACCTCTGAGAAAAGGTCAAGTTATTCCCATGCCCTACAAGTTTCTACAGGACCCACCTCAGCTCCCATCCCGACCGCACCTCCTCCCTATCTTCCCCTGCTCACCACGCTCAAGCCCACTGGTCCCCTGCTACTTCTGGACACGTCACGCATACTTCCACAACACCTTGACCTGGCACTTTCCCTACTGGAAATGTTCTACTGACAGATATCCATGTGGCTCACACCCTCACCTTCACACCTCTGCTTGCTCAGAATTCAACTGAGCAATGAGGCCTACTTAGACTATTCGCTTTATACCTGCAACCTGCCCTTGTCCCTCACCCTCCCACCTCCGCCTCCCACCCTGCTCTACTTTCTTTTCCATAGCCGTTACTACCTTCTAGTTTTATTTCAAAGCTGAGTTATTTATTATCTCCCCTGACCCTCACAATACAAAAGCTTCTTGAGTGTGCTGATTTATTTGATTCTTTTACTCACTAGGATAAGTACCCAGAATACTGCCTGGCATGAAGAAGGCCCTTGCTAAATATTAGTTGAATAAATGAACGAATGCTTGCTGTAATGGGAAGCAAATGTCACTAATTTTTACCTAAATATACAGGCATAAAAAAATAGTAATTGTCCAATTATAAAAAAAAAAGTAGCATCAATTTTAATACACTTACATTTTTGTATGTTTTTACTCACATCATCTGCATAATATCTTAAAATTAGAAATTTTATTTTTAGTTTTCTCAAATGCCCTGATGTTTGGTACTAAGCAAACAAACTGAAAGAATATTTTTCATCACTCTCTTAATGTCTTAAGGATGTTAATTAAAAGTATGTTTTTAATTAGAGTATAGGTAGCTTTGGTGTTTTGTTACTTGCTATAAAAAATAAAACGTGAAGTTCAGAGAAATTTTAAACACAAACTACATTATAATTCAGTCTCATAGTCTCTTAATTTAAAAATAATATTGTATTTATTTAAATTCTAAAAACAAGTTTTTTTCCTAAAAACACAATACCATAAATGCATGCCTAAATTATTACATATATATATACATGTTTATTTAATTTTGTGTGAATGTGCATGCAATTTGAATCCATTTGAGATATACCACTGCTGATATATTCCACCTCCAGAAGACTGCATCATGTTAGTCTTCCTTTTAGGATAAGGATATTATTTCAATGACATATGTTCTAGATCTACTGAAACTAAAATAAAATGATTGATTTTCTTGCCTGTTCCAAGTAGGTTATTTTAGAGCACATTAAAACGATGGTCTAAGGGGAGCATAATGCAAATGGTTTTTTCTAAGTTCCTACTACTATATCAAAAACAAAGAAAGCAAAAACAAATCACCTCGTTTTTATAAGAAGTCAAGAAAAAAAGTGAATATCCTCAGCCACAGAACTATCTACTCTGCCACTGCTCTCATGGCTGTATTTACTAAAAACATATGTTTGGAGGAAGTTAAAACCAAAGTCTTCCATGCCAAAGTCAATAAACCCTTTTTCTTTTCTCTTCTTTGAGATTTCTCCTTCCTATCCTGTTCTTGCAATGTCCCCTTCCTTTGAATTGTCCAGCACTCAGTTTCCTGATTTTCTCTTAAACTCTTTGGTTCTCCCTCATCTGTCTACTTTGCGGGCAAAACTTACTGGACTTTTATACAGGTTTTCTATCATAAATGTTGGTGTTCAGTCCAAGACCTTGTTTCTATTCTATTCTCATTCTCTCTAGGCAATAAGAGCTCCCTCTGCTGATGACTTCCAAATCTGTTTCTTGAGTTAAGACCTTTCTCCTGACCTATAGGATTTATAACCTGAGACAGCTCTACATGGATGACTCCCATCCCTTTATCAGCCCACAACCCACAGTATATGCACACAAGCCTACACGCGCAATCTGCCTCCTCCGAAAAAACCTCTATTTCAATAAATGATATCACACTCCACTACACTTGCTTAATTGTTAAACTGGGCATAACCTCTGCCTTCTTCTCTGTCCCACGTGCCATATCAACTCTTAATTCCTATCAATTCCGTGGCCACATCATTTCCCAAACCAATAAATCAATCAGCTTCACTGAGTCCACATGACCAGTGGCTTATTTCAGATCCTTCACTGCTATCTCTGACCCGATCTACTTAAGTCTCTTAAATGTATTGGCTGGCTCCAGTACTGAATACCCACTCCCCATCCGCAACTAGATCGTCCAAAGTTAGCCCCTGTTTTCTCCATTTAACTCTGGTGCTAGATTCACAGGGACTTTTCATAATGGATCCCTATTTTTGGCAGCCTTAAAGGCATAGAGGTTCCTGTCCAAGTGTGGGAAGATTCTCTTGGTTGAAGGTGTCTTTGTAACTAAAGAGTGGGACTGAAAATAAATACTTTAAAAATTATCAGAAGATCATATCCATTAGTGTATTAGTCTTACTATATTTTTTTATCATTTCTCTCCCTTGCCACTGCCTGGGTTACTTTTGTAATGAAGCAATTCAATGTGAGAAGGATACCATCCAATGTTAATGTGTATTCTGGTTATAACGCACGTATTCTCTAAGTAAAATGACCCTTCGCTACCTCGAAGAATTAAGTTCATCTCTCCTATAACTGACTATATAAAGCTATCTAAAGACTATCTAAATTGACTATCTAAAGACTAAAGTTGAAGCTTTGGCATAAAGATTCATTCCTTAATTCTATTCTATTAAGATGAATTCTGCAATCAAATTTCTCTTCCTAAAATGTAAAGTTTTTCTTTAAAACACTAGGACAATTTTTACATAAAATTTATAGAGTATAAGATTTCCACAATTATTACAGTTCCAAGAGCTGATTGCTTCAATTACAATACTCATTTAAAACTTATTTGAAGTCTAGGTACTTGCTGAAACCATAGAAGAGTTTACCTTAAGAAGACAAAAGCTGCACTGTACAGAGTATGACACACAGCCATGAAGATCCTATCACAGCCCCATGACTTAACGCAATTTGGGGGCATTAAAATTACTCTCAAGTGTGTTCCATACTTTGCCTGTGGCTTACATAAAAGGACTGGCAAAGCAGAGTCTGTGCCGTCTGCTGTCTCTGGGAAACTGGAGCTGGCTGTAAAAGCTCTTTCTGCATAATCTTGGCAAGCAAAGCCAAAGCGCAAAACTAAGGAGGAATACAACTTCTACCTGAAAGAATACGTTTTAGGGTAACCCTCAAAAAGATAAGTTTTCTTTAATTTTACCACTGAAAGTGGCAGCATTTGATATCAGGGATGCAAAACTTAGCTAAGTCATCTTGAAAGTGGTTAATCAGAAAGGAAATGTGGTAGCATGGGAAAAGGACTGAGAGGGGCAAGAAGCCTTAACACCTTTCTGTATGAGGCAGGTGCACATTATATAGCCCTACAGGTCTCTAAATCAGGGGTTTTAACAAAACTCGATAAAGCCCTTTAGCGTAAAAAACATGTAACTACCAATTCCTTAACTTTAAAAAAGCTATCTTTACCTCTATTTGGAAACATGGCTACATACAAAGAAAGGCTTCTCAAGATTTCTTCAAGAGAACTGAGATGAATCCTAAATTCCCAGGGAATTTATTTTAACCCACAAGCAGCATATGTTCCCTAGTCCTGCTAAGGCAGGGGTTCTTAACCTTTTTTGTTCCACGGACCCCTTTGCCAGTCAGGTGAAAACCAGAGACCCCTTACTAAGTCCACACTACACTGTGGATTATTTAATAAATATATCACACCGGCACCAACATGTCCCCACAAGAACAATGTTTTTACGAATTTAAATTCAAGCTCACAGACCCTTGGTTAAGAGCCCCTGTTCTACGGGGCTAGTAAGAGGCTGAAAATCTAGAGTTGAGAAAAACACAAAGAAACATGTTTTATCAAACAAACTTTAAAGGAAGTAAGTCTCTTAAACCTAGCAGCTTAAGGAAGGTACTAGATATTACTGTTCAAAAAGCTGTTGCAAATGGCAGTTCTCTCATGTCTATTTTGCGATTTCTTTTCTTAAGCAAAATAGTTTCTGTAGATAAAAATAGCTCTTTATTATGCTGTTCTTCTGACTATTCTCCTTTTGATTGCAATAGAAGAGACTTAAACAACAAATTTTAGAAAGAAGACAAGGTTGATGTGCTTTTTTAGTAGATTTTTAAAGATCTTCCTCTTCAAAGCCACACTTTAGTGGATTTATTGTCCTTTTGGTGCAGTCCAATTAACATCTGAAATAAAGATGAATAATGGCAAAGTTTAAATCAGATTTTTCCATTTCTTTTTCCTTTTTCTCTTCCTTACATGAATCACAAGAGAATATTGGATTTGCCTTCTACATCATTAGTAGCTTAGAGGATTTAAAGTTTCCTTTTCTCCACAAAGAGACCATACAAGTATCAGGCTTGAATTTCATTTTCAGGTTTTCATTTTCATTTTTCATTTCATTTTCACTATTACCTGTCCTGTTTAGAGAAGGTGGAAAGGGAAGAAAATAAGCCTACTAGAATGTGAAAGTACTATTCCCTGATTGAGAAAGTCAAGAAAGGTACAGACAGAAGAGAAAAAGGAAATCAAGGAAAAAAAACAGAGAGAAGAGAAATGAGTTATTTATTTATAGCTAACATTTATAAATGTAAGTAATTTTAGGAACGGGAGACTCTCCTTATCCATCAAAACTCGAATCGCTTAGGAAAATACAATCTGTCAATTATCCTAAATAGAACTCCTATTTTTCATTTTGCCCTAATAAAATCAATAGCATTTTCAGGATCCAACTCCCCACATCAAATAGAATTAAAGAATTCACCTAGAAGAAACTAAATACCATTGTATTGCATAAAATCAGTATCCACCATGATTGCACTCATTAATCCACCAACATTTATTAATTATCTACCATGTGGTAGGTATTGTGATGGTGCTACAGTAAATACAATAAAATATATGATTGGTACCATTAGTTCAACAAAAAAATACTGGAAAAATGTTAAGTCACAGAGGCACAAACGCCAAAAGAATGACAGGAAGGGTTTGATTTGGATTTGCCAGGGAATAAAACAATAGGCAAAATAGAATGATTTAATAACTGAAAACCAATAGCACAAGACAATAAAAAGAGAGATTTTTATGATGGGAGACAAAGTTGGAAAGTAGGGCTGAGGGTAGGCACAAGAAACACTGGAAGCCTAGGGGACTGGACATTTTAGCCTGAGAACACAGAGGAATTATTAAAGGTGTTTTAACTTGAGAGAATCAAAGTCTTGCATTAGAAAGATTAATACTAACATGATGCCAGCACACATTATTAGTATGAAGACTAAGCAGGAAATACACTTGAAAATATTATATACATCTGAAGTCTGGGTCAAAAGCATATGAAATAGGGTTTGGTTCAGAAAGGTATGAAATTAGGAGGTAGGATAAATGAAAATGGTCAGAAGAAAAACTCATTTCAAAGGAAACATTTCCAGAATCCAGAAACCAGCAAGGGTGGGAAAGAGTGGGAAAAGGAGTTCTGTTTTAGATAAGCTGAATTTAAGGTGATATACATCAATATGGAAATTTCTAGAAGGCAGTTGGAAAGATGGCACAGATCTCAGAAAAGAAAATGATCGATTTTAATATGTAACAGACAGATGATTAGAAAGGTAGAGAGATAGCTGGGTGGGTGGGTGGATGGATGGATGGATGGATGGATGGATGGATGGATGGATAAATAGAAAGATGGATAGATAGATGGATGGATATGATGGATGGATGGAAGGACAGATGATGATTATGGATGGATGGATGGATGGAAGGAAAGATGATGATTATGGATGGATAGATGGATGGATGGATGGGCAGATAGACAGATGAACAGACAAACTGATAGCACGTGTTAGTCTAGCACTAAGGAAGACTATCATAAAATGCCGTTTCACACCATATATAAAATAAATTCCAAGGTCATTAAATGCTTAAATTTAAAGGCAAATCATTAACATTTTATAAGAAATATAAAATAATATAACATGGGTTGGAAGGGCTTCTTAAACAGGACACCAAAAAATCTGAAAATGAAAATACCAATAAAATCATCAATATTGAAATGAAAAATTTTTGTTCAAAAAGATGAAAAGTAAGCCCAAACCTCTAAGGAAACATATTGTCAAATCATTAGTATCTGGACCATATAAAGAACTATCAATTGATAAGAAACAGATAAACCAATAGAAAAATGGGCAAAAGACCTAAAAAGGCATTTCAAAAAATGGAAAAACAAATGACAAACAATTGAAAACATGCTCAACTTCAATAGTAGTCAGAGGAAATTCACATTTTGACCACAATCTTACATCCACCTAATGAGAAAAAATTTTGAAAATCTAATACCAAGAGTTGGCCAGAATAAGTAACACTAGAAACACAACAATACAGTACTGTTTGGAATGTCAAAAGTTCAATCACTTTGGCAAACCTTTCAGTTTCATCAAGTTGAACATATGTATATCCCACAACTCAGCAATATCACTGTGAGAGAAAATCTTGCACGTATGCATGAATATACATGCACAAGAATGTTTACAGCAATTGTTTTTAATACAATAACTAGAAAATCCAGAAACAATCCAAATATCCTTTGTAGAAGACTGGATAAATAAGCATAGCATAATAAAAAAATAAATACAATAGAACACTACAGGGAAGCGGCTGTGGCTCAATTGGTTGGGCTCCCGTTTACATATGGGAGGCCCCAGGTTCAATTCCTGGGGCCTCCTGGTGAAGGCAAGCCAGCCTGCACAGCACGGTGGGCTAACACAGCAAGATAACGCAACAAAGGGAGACAAGGAGACACAGAAAAATGCACAGCAAATGGACACAGAGAGCAAAGCAGCAAGGGGGGGATAAATAAATAAATAAAAATATATCTTTAAAAAAAAAAATAGAACACTATACAGCAGTGAAAAAAAAACATGAATTACAGCTACGGAAAAAGCACATATATTGATTGGGTGAAAATGATATTGATGAAATGTTTACATGTTTTGAAAGCAGAATAGCAGGCATCAGCGGGCATACGGCATGTATCGGGACGAGCAAAGATGCTGGAAAAAGGAGATAATTATGAGGTTATATGTCACTTTTAAATAAATAGTATTGTAATATTAAGCATTAGATAATGATAGGGTTGTTATTCTCTGTATTCATTGCCTCACTCAACAGTCAGAAAATAGTCAATAAGTTATACATTACAACTCACTGCTACAGAACAGCTCATTCAAATGCTCTCACGCTCGCTCGCTCGCTCTCTCTGTATGTTTTTTAGGAGGTACCAGGGAATGAACCCAGGACCTTGTAACATGGGGAAGCAGGCACTCACCACTGAGCTATATCCACTCCTCAGTGAAAGCTGGTTTTATAATCTGTTTTTGTTTTTGTTTTTAATAGGTTGAACCAAGGACCTCATCCATGGGAAGCAGGCGCTCAACCACTTGAGCTCCATCCGCTGCCCTCAATATTTTTTTTAATGTAGGAATGGTAGGGGCATCACCTTTCCCTTCCCCAAATATCCTGGTCTCTGGTCTAAGGACAAGCATTTCTCCTAATGGGGGCATTGTGCCCCTTGGGAAAGGGGTGGTGGGCCAAGGCTGAAGGTGGGAGGGGTAAGGGAGCCCAGGAGGAGTCAGAGGTCTTTGGAGATCACCTGACAGCACAGAAGTGTCAGAAAAGAGATGCAGTAGTCCCGGTCTGTAAAGCCAGCTCAGACCTACACAAAGCACCTGCCATGCAGGGTCATGACAGAGGCCCATAAAACAGCTGGGACCTCCTCTCAGTGGGCTCATTTCCTCCAAAGTCTGTTACATCAGACGCTGGAATTTACTTCTTATTAGCCTAGCCAGTTTGTATTGAGGAAGAAGAGAACTTTAGTAACACTTAGGAATAATGGTTAGGAATTAAAAGTATTTTTTTATATGGCCTCAAGGCAAAAACAACATGCAAATTTCTCTCCATCACATATTTTCCTAACAGTTCCCTCCAAACTAAACGATTTAGATTTTTTTAAATTTCTCCTCCTTCTCAAGGTGAATTAATACCATTTTTATTGAAAATTTCCCATTCTCAGACTAATAGCTCACTCCCTCCAGGCAATGTGACTACAAAGTGTACTTTAAGAAAATTCCCTTAGTAGTGGCAATGAGATAGAAAAATGAAGTAATTACTTTAAGTTCCAAGCTTAATGCTTAATTGGTACAGAGTTTCTGTTTGGGGTGATGGAAAAGTTTTTTAATGGATGGTGTTGATGGTAACACAACACTGTGAATGTAATTACCACCACTGAATCATATACTTGAAAATGGTTAAAATGGAAAATTGTATTTCGTATGTATGTTACCACATTTTTAAAAAAACATAGAACTGTAGAAAACAGTGAACCCTGATATAAACTATGGATTTTAGTCAAAATACAGCTATAATGTAATACTGGTTCTTCAATTGTAACAAATACACCACACTGTCACAAAATGTTAATAGGGAAAACTATATGTGTGGGAGACAGTATATAGGAACTCTGTACTTTCTGCATAATAGTTTTATAAACTTACAACTAATCTGAAAAATCAAGTAAGAAAAATTTTAGAATTAAAAAATAAGTTCCAGTCTCTGCTCCTACAAACCAACGTCATACCTTGCCTTAGCCCAACAAGCACCATGCTTTACTAAGTCAGCTATAGCTGGGCTTCTCCTTGGAGAACTAACAAGGAGAGGAAGCGGATTTTTTTTTTTTTTTTTTTTTTCCTTTAAAGATTTTATTTATTTATTCATTTATCCCCCGCCTGCCGCCTGCGCTCGCCCGGCCAGCCAACCACGCCGTGCGGGCGGGCCCGCCCCCGCCCCCACCAGGAGGCCCCAGGAACCGAACCCGGGGCCCCCCATATGGTAAACGGGAGCCCCACTGATTGAACCACAGCCGCTTCCCAGGAAGTGGATTTTGTCACTTTATTTCTGAGTCCAAGTCATTCCATAGGAAAGGTGATACATGGTCTCTCTGTGTAGAGATGATCTGTGAGTTTTATGTGGCTGATGTAAGTGATGATTGTTTCTGCAACATGAGCTCCCTCTGAACTAGCCTGGGATTCAAGCCTGAAATTCAATTCAGGGCATGACCTTTAAGTTCACACAGCCCTCTGACTTAAGTTATAGCTCAGCAATAACTGAGAAACAGTGGGAAGTGGATGTGGCTCAAGCGATCAAGCTCCCGCCTACCACTTGGGAGGTCCCTGGTTCAGTTCCCTAAACCACTTTTATGTGCCTCCTAAAGAAGACAGTGAGCTGATGCAATGGGCAGGAGCAGCAAGCTGACGCAACAAGAGATACAAGAAGAAAAACATAACCAGAGACACAACAAAGCAGGGAGCGGAGGTTCCCGGTGCCTCCTAAAGAAGACAAACAAGACTGGAAGCTGACAAGATGGGCAGGTACAGCAAGCTGATGCAACAAGATGACACAAGAAGAAAAACATAATGAGAGACAAAACAAAGCAGGGAACAAAGGTGGCTCAAGTGATTAGGTGCCTCCCTCCCACATCAGAGGTCCCAGGTTCGGTTCCCGGTGCCTCCTAAAGAAACAAGGAAGATGAAAACACACAACAAGTGCAAACAACAAGGGGGGTGAGGATAGAAATAAATAAAATAAATCTTAAAAAAAAAAGTAGTGGATAACTTTGCCTCCTGTATTCTTTGTCTGCTGCTTCTCCAAAAAAGAACCCCAGGCAAGAAAGATCAAAAACAAACTCATTTAAAACTTCTGTACCTCACAACTCAGGCCCTCACAACTAACTCAACTGAAACCAAACTGGGAGGCAAATGGCAAAGAGAAAGGCATAAAGGACCTTTTGCTGCATCACGAAAGCAGCACACTGTCAATTCTCACAGGCTAGCAGCCCACAAAAAGGAACTCTCCCAGTGAACAAGGAGCTTCCCGCTACCAATCAATAGGGCACTCCTGGTTGTGTAGTGAGTGAATGCCATTTACTAACTGGGTTGCATTAAAACCATCAGGTCCATTTGTGAACAGCAACCCACTTTATTTTCCAGGAGATCTTAGGGAGTAGCATGCCCTTTTATGGCAAAAGGAAACTTACTTGGCATATGTGACACAAATCTTGCCTGAGTTGGAAGCATCGGTACATAAAGCAAATCAAGGCTTAGAAGCCCACAGGTGTAGGAGATTAAGGACTTAACAGGCAGCTGGAGGAGAAGGGCATCATCTGGACAGCTCTCAACCTTTCTAAGGAAAAGTGCCCCAGCAATCCCAGCAGAAAGAATCAACTTAAATGAGCAAAATTTAGCAATTCTATTGACAAAGGAAGAATCCTTAAAAAGACATTTTAAAAAATGCGAGTCTGTCTGCCAAAACCTGATTACCTTTCATAACAAATAAATCTCTCCCTAGCAGGATGGGAACTAAGTAACAAAATATGCCTTGTCCCCCACAGGTCATCATCCAAAAGAAAGGTGAATGTCACAACTTCGAGAGCCTAGCGTGAACAGATGGGGCCTGGGCAAGAACAGTGCACTGAAGGCCGGCTAATGCTGCACTAAGATCCACTTTTGATCTGCTGAGCTTTGTCTTAAAACAATGACTTTTTAAAAACATCACTGTCATCATACTTCTCTGTTGATTAGACTCTTCTGAGTCATCCACAAGTATTTAGCATTCAGTTTAAAAAAGCAGATTTCTTAACCTGGATTTGAAAACATCTCCATTATAAGACCCAACCTATTCAACTATTCAAGGTAATCTATCATCCCTCCTCATTTCAAAGCCCTCCACTCCCTCCAGTCTGGCAGTTCCCTCACTCAGTATCATTTCTGACCACTTGAAGGCGCCATCTATGCCTTGTAATTGGGAAGCCTAATTCCCCCTTATCTCCTGCCTTTACATATCCAGATTCAACTCAATTTTTGTCTGACCACAGAGCGTATGTGATTTCTCCTTTCCTGGAACTACTTTAATACTATGTTTTCCTCACTCCTTTGGCTATTTAGTTAACAAATAATGCAAACTCGCCAATAAGGATGTTTTATCTCCATAAGAAGACACCTTCCCCCTCACCCCCCACGTGCCTTACTATGGCAGGTTCAAACATATAAAATTGTGATATTTGTATAAAGAAATCACATTTACTTATCATTTTGCCATCAATAATTGTCAACAGATGACCAATCTTGAGATAGATGGATCCCACTTGACCCTATGCCTTATCTCCATCCCTCCTCTAAGTCAATTGCCTTCCAGAATTAAGACCTTACATTTGCTGTTTGCTCTGTCTTCCTGATCTTTGGGAGCCTCCTCCTTTTTGTCATTCAAGTTTCCACTTGGAGGTCACATCCTTAAATAGGCCTTCCTAGACCACATGGTTTCATATGGCTTCCAAGACTCTTGTTCGCACATTTTCTATTTTAATTTTCTGCTTAGCACTTTATAGATTCTGATATTTTTCTCATTTATTTATCCGTCCCCTCCACCCCCCTAGAGTAGAATCCCTGGAGAACAGGAACCTTGAGTCTTACTCAGCACTATATATATCTCCAGCAATCAGAACGGTTCCTGGCACCAACTGGGCTTGCTTGTGGAGTGGATAAATAAATGAGTCATTCATGGCAGACCTTCAGAGAGAAAGGCAGTGTTACTGCCGTCCTTAGGCTCACTCACGTCCTCATGTCGTCTTCAGGCCTGCATATCCCACTTCCCCTAAATGTAAAAAAAAAACCTTTTCAATTCTGTCTCTTTTTTACTCTGATAACTTTAGTTGGTATCTGTTGTTTGTAAGTAAGTGCTTTAACAGAGACTATTTTGCAGCTTTCATGAGCTCCTTCGAATCTCACTGAACACATGAGTAATGAATCACTAGCTAGCCGACCTCGGCCAAATGGACCTGCGATTAAGCACAGGTCGAATGACATCTAGTTCAAAGCTTTAACCAATAGATAAGATGGCCTCTAGTTTATTATCTACTCCCATCAAAAAACGAGACCATCTACTTCCACTTCTCATGCAACATGTAGCAATATCTAATATCCATGCTAAATAAATAATATAATAAATAATTATAATTAATAATTATACATAATATAATTAATAATTATAGTTATTCTATCTATAAATATAATTAACTAATAATTAGTAATTCAGTTGTAAATAAGTTTATAGATAAATAAATTGTTTAGCTAAGTGTTTTCGTTCTGCTTACACTTAATGCTTTCCACTCCCCAAAAGAAAAGAGAGAGAGGAAAAACGAAAAAAAAAAAAAAAAACAACTAATCAACCAACAAAAATCTACCCTGGTATTTATGGAGCTAAACCAATTTCATTCCTGCCTAACTTTTACATTACTGAAGTTCACAGCCAAACCACAAGTGCTTTTTAATAAATAGTAACCCAGAGAACATGGTATTTCCAACAACCATATTTGTGCTGCTGTTGCAAAATGCAAGAATCCAAAGATGTTTAGGTTTGAACCAAACTTTGATCCTAGTTGCTAGAAATTTTTCATTCTTTATTGTTTTATCAAAGTATTACTTGGCATATATTTATGGCTAGAGACCTTATTTTTAAACATAAAATGAGAATTGATTTACAGCTTCCAGAAAGCTGAGAAGAACGATTCTTATAGAAGATCACTCAAAGAATATTAAGACTCTAATCACTCAAAGAATATTAAGACTCTAATTCTCATCAGGGAATTCAGATGGTGTGTACAATGGTTATTTATATAACTAAATGAAGAAATAACCTGTTGCAGCCAGTTTTATAGTGACAGTTTTAAGAATGCCTTTTGAAAATCAAGAAAGCTAAAATTAAGTACAAAGTATCCACTGGATTACATGAATAGATATTTGAATTTACAGTATGTCCAAGAGTTGTTTCCTTTATATTCCAACTCCCATTACTAACAGCATAATTAGATTCTATATAAAATTACCTAAAGTAATTAAAAATACAGATTACAAATATATCTGACATTTACCTTATGTTTCCTCCCTGCTAGTCTCTCAATTGGAAACTTATCCTAAATGAGATAATTGCATCCTTTCACTTTTCCATTATGTTCTAAGAATTAAAAGTTAAATTTTGGATAAAAACATAATGTCACTCAAATCTGTTTTTCCTGAAGAACCAATATTTTGGTCGCATTCCCACAGGCAGTCTAAAATGAAGAATAATCAGTCTTTGAAATGGAAATAGAATTCACACAGAAATTCAAACTTTACAGGAACTCAAAAGCCCTAAGAAACCAAAGCAATGTTAACAACATCAAAATCAGCAGACAAAATAACTGAAGAAATTGGTTTAAAATTGTTATTACCTGCATTTTTATTACATGACATGGCATGACATTAATAAATGGTAGAACAATGTCAGCGTATCTTTAAACTGATTCAAAAGAAATGGCTCTTCCTTTTTTGTGTGTTTGGCTAGGAATCCTGGTCCAGTCAGGTGCGTTGTTTTTCTTGGTACATGCAGGTGAGCGCACCAAGTATATGCTAAATAATTAATAAAGAGGTATGGAAAATCGAGGAATCAGAAGTGAATTAAATCAGATTCAACAAGCTCGGCTGAATGCAAGTGAGTCAGGAAGCAAAGGGCTGGCATCTCTTCTACTACTCTTTGGAGCTTCCGTCTTGCTCATTTCCCTTGAATAAAAGAAACTCCTCAGAAAAGAAGAGTCATAAATGGAATAAACACTGCTGATCCCTCTCTACCGCTCATTGTTTTTTAATCAGGTATTAAAAGAACTGAATTAACTTCAGGGAAATATTTCTCCAAAGAAGTGGTAAAGGGGCCCAGAGTCAGCTCTTGCTACCCTGAATAAGAACAGGTCTGATTTGCCAGAACAACAGGGTCCTGTCACACACTTATGATAATTACTTTGTTAACTAGCAGGACTCTTTTGTTTGTTTACATTTTATTTGCACAACGATAAGTCTTTATCCAGGAACCCAATAAAAACAGAGTTTAAAGTAAAAGTAGAATAGACATCTAATAATAAAAGCAAATCACTGTTAGGAACCAGGGAGACATCTAACCTCAGAGGGTTAAAAGGTTTAAGAAAGCAACACCTCCAATAACATGAGAGTTTTTCAACCCCACTTGGAGTATTTTAAATGCAAAAAAAAACAGGAAATCATGGAGATTAAAAAGCAGCAGCAAAAGCCTGCTTTGTTGCTAGTCTATCTCACAGAAGGTATTTTTCCCATGCAAAAATGAGCCACGTGCCTATATTAAGCAATTGCTTTTGCCATGACTAAAATAAGCCTATCTAATTACGGCTACCTTCAAAAGTCACTGATAACGGCTAACATCCAAAAATTTTAAAAGCCAGACTAAATTTCTAAAGCAAAAAATTAAATTTGAAACATGAAAAAATTGACCTACCACTATATAATCAGCAAGTTATTGCACATTTAATGGTTAGAAAAATTTACTTAGCACTCGAACAAATACCAAAACAAATTAAAATGACATACGTGTAATTATCCAGCCCAGTCTTATCCATGGTAGACTCTCAACACACAATTTTTCCTCCTTTCTTTCTACCCCCCTTCAACTGCTGATTCACTATCTTAAAACACTATTTACATTTTTTGAGTATATAAACTTGTCTTCTCTCTACAACTGGACTGAAAAATATAAATTGAAAAAAATATATTTTTAATTCTGGCATATGGCCCACTTGCACTACCCACACACAGTATGTGATATGTTAGGTTGCATTGCCTGAAACCTCAAGAAAGATGTGACGTGGTATATTAGGATGCTTTTGGCAGAATAGCAAAACACTCATCTAAAAGTTGTTTAAACAACAGTTTATTATTATTATTATTATTATTATTATTATTATTATTTTGCCTAACAATAGGACCAGGCTCCTTCCATGCTTTCTTCAGTCATCCACACTTTACCAATTATCTCCTTCCTTATAGTTTCAAGGTGACTGTACTGGATCCAAACATCATGTGCTCATGGAATCATAAGTCTCTCTCGTTTTTATCAGGGAGGAAAATCTTTCCCAGGAGCACTCCCCCCTGACTTTCCCTAATAATTCATTGGTTAGAACTGTATCACGTGGCTGCCCACACCTGCAAAGGAAGTTGAAAGGGTAAGTAAGCTGGGAGGAAGTCCTGCCAACATGGGAGAAATGGAGAGACTGACTGTCACAGGCAAGTAACTGTTTGTGCACAGTTACACAAGATAATGAACCCAGGTCACTTATAATGCTTATTAATAAATGAAGAAGTTACATCAGTAAGATACAGCTAGGAAAGAAAAATCTTGCCCCCCTCCTTTCTCAAGTGGGGCTCTACATGGATGGATGAGGAACAGCATAAATTGGAAGAGTTCCAGGAGCTATGATACAGCCCAGCTTCCTCACTCTTTGCAGAGACGGTTCATAGGCATGCTCTTGCATAGGCCCCCATGCCCGAACATCAATCTTTTAAGGGCTTTTTCTTTAAGTCAACAGTCACTCAGTTTAAGTCCCAATCTTCTTAGATCCAAAGCCAGCAGGATCTCTGAAGTGTAACAATCTTTCTATTGCCCAAAATACCAGCACAATCGATGTTAAAATAACCCGGTAAAGGAGACAAAATCAGAAAATCCCATGACCTTCCAAATCTTACTTTTTTTTTTTTTATTCCAAATAAGTGTAAAACATTAACAAGAAAATGGGTTGCAAAAGTTCAGTGTTTGTTTCTCGGTGAATGAGGAGGGAAAAAGGCACATTCTGCTATATTGTTGCTTTCCAATCTCTGGCCAAACCCCTGTAGTTTTCATCACGCATCATTTTTGTGATTAATGATGTGCACCCAGTTAATGGAAAACAGCAGATTAGGTTTCCACTAATAGTTTTGCAAGTTATGTCTCCCTGCCTCATTTGGTAACAGCCTCGCCACTCAGTAAGAAAGTAATGGATTTAATCCCAAAGCAGAACTTAGTTTTATGCAGAAAAGACAGGTCAGATTTCCAGAGTGGGGAAAATTACACTTTTAGATGTGTGCTGATCTTCAGTTGGAATTTAACACTAAAATAATACATGTAAGGTTTTTTTTAAATGTTTAAGTAATTGACTTTAGAAATCTACAGTACTTATTTATTTGAGGCCAATAAAGAGGAGAATTAATATCTTGTAACCAAGACAAATAAAACAAATATGATAACTTCTATAATTAGTAA
This sequence comes from Tolypeutes matacus, assembly GCA_026826555.1. Taxonomy (NCBI): domain Eukaryota; kingdom Metazoa; phylum Chordata; class Mammalia; order Cingulata; family Chlamyphoridae; genus Tolypeutes; species Tolypeutes matacus. The sequence continues at coordinate 3,429,414 of JAKSZT010053888.1, read as the reverse complement.
TTTCTATAATTACTACACTAAAGGATACCCATTATTCTGAAAATATAAGTGAGAACCAGATGAGTTCCTTATACATTTGTGTCTCACTATAATGATTATGTCAAAAGACAAAATTTACATGTGCCTGTTCTAATTCACTATAGAAAGTGTTAGTTTTAAGTAATTGTGATTTAAGAAAAATCAACATGGTTTGGAGGAAAGCACAGCAATCTAGGAATAGACGAACCAAGAGGCAAGGATTCTAGTCCCATTTCTGCCTCAAATTATTTTGGAAACCCCTCTAACTCTCCTTTGCCATTTCCCCACTACCTTTACAAGGCCACATTTACAAATATATCCCTTAAGTCTTTTAACAATTGCTATGTTGTTTCAAATTATATCTCACATCTCTCACTTGGACAAGGATACCTTAGAGCAGAACACACATATGATATATATTTTTATTCCCTAGAGTACTGAGCTAGACTGTGGGCTTCATGATTGAATGCTGTGACTTCATAGTGAGCATCTAATTATTAGATATTTTAATAAATCTAAAAACGGAAGAGAGAAATATGTTTTCAAGCAGAAGAAAATGAGAATAATTTTTAAAAACCTCAAGTTAACCAATACCAAAGTCAAAGAATTGATCCAGAAATCTCAGAAAAAGAAACTCAATGGAATAGAATCAACATTACGGGCATTGATTAGCCAATTTGTCAAATGGACCAGTATCATATCACCTCTCTGAAAATCAAGCCAAAACAAAACTAAACCAGCCAATGGCTACCCAAACCTACTAAAATTCCAATTGGTCTTTGTGATTTTCCCTGGAAAGTCTTTGTAAGGTGTACAATAATGTATGCCTATCAATCCTCAAGACATGATTCAAATAGCACCTACCATGAAGTGTCCCCTGATTTCCCTGGTTGGAAAAGTGATTTCTCTTCTCTATTCTTTGAATTTCCACAAGAGCTTATCGGTACTTAACTACTAAAATATATCAATTGAATTAAGTGACTTACCCCATAGTACCCTGCAAACAAGACTAAGAAAAAATGGAGATGGCTACAGCTTAGAAAAATAGCAAAATGTAAGATTCAAAAAGTAAACTAGCAGTTACCTTTACATGTCATTCTTTTTTCTAATAGAGTACTCTTCATATACATTACTCAATATCATACATTGCAAACAGCAATGTTGTCAAGTTCAGTGTGTAGAAATTGTAACCAGTGAGTGTTTGAGCCTTGGCATTTTTGCATAATATTCCCCCAAAACTGAGAATAACATATGTGCCTGTTCAGTTAATTCTTGAGATGAGTCCTAGAACTTGAAAAAGCAAAGAATAATTTGGACTCAACAAACTTCCCTTCTAAATGTGATAAAGCAGAATAATGTCATACATACATACATACACACTATATATATATATATATATATATATATATATATATATATATAGAGAGAGAGAGAGAGAGAGAGAGAGAGAGAGAGAGAGATATGATTGCCAGCTAAAAGGTGGCTGGAATCCATGCAATCTGCCATTCTATACAGACATTCATAAGTTGAACCAGCCTTAATTAAGGAAGAACAATTAATGTCAAAACAAACAGGCCTCCATAAACTATGCTAAAACAAAGTTGAAATATGAAATACAAGATAATGAAATCCAATGGGTCAGTTCATTTAATTAATTTTGTCCACAATCTGCAGCTTATTCATTCAGGCAAGTCTAATAAGATGTTCGACACAAAATTAAATGTTATACAGGAGTCATGTAAAGTCTTTTATGGTCAAAGAACTCATGCTACATTACATGTTTGTTTTGTTTTATTTAAGGACAAGGTTCTTTTTATTATTTTTTTGAATTCTTTCATATTTTTATGAAAGATTTCTGAAATCCTGACCAATTACTTGACCAGGTGTTTCATCATGAGAAGAAAACTTTAGAGTAAGTTGCCCTATATAATGTAAGTCGGACACCCAACTCTGTATAAATATATGGGATGCTTCATTTCTTACACAGTAATAGAAATCAAGCGTACAAATTTCCATAATGTAATCTCAAAACTGACTTCTGATATCAGGCACTTAAAGCCATCAAGTTTCTCTTTAATAAACCAGAGATTATCAGCTTCTTAATCACCTATCAAAAATTATACCATGTTTTGAGTGCAAACAAAGCCTTGAAAAAACCTGACAAATATTTGACTTTGAAAGTAATCAGAAGTTTATGGTTGATTTGATGTTTTATAGGTTAAGGAACATGTAAGTTATGTATTCCTCTAAGTTTCCCTCATGTCTATTTCCTGTTTTAAAATATATCATAAAAGGCAATATGCCAGGATTTACATTAGCTTAGGTACTTGCTTTCATTGAGGTAAAATTTTAACCCACTTCCATTTTTTAAATCAGGGGTCACAATTGCAAGACTGAGTTTGAAAAAGTAAAGCGCTATTAAAAGGTATCTTTGTCAACAACTTCCCTGCTTACCGGGTAGTAGGATTAGAAAGTCTTACTAGCTATCTAAAGCAGGTGGGGGAAGAACAACCTCAAGGTGGATTATGTAGTTGGGGAGGAAACCAGAAGGTATAGACCTAAAAAAAATATGAAACTCTTATTACAAATCATGGTCTAATAAATTCGAAGGCATGACTATCACAGAATTCTAGAATTATTATAGGATCACGTGACAAAAATTACTGGTAAACCCATTGAATAACAATATGGGATAATAAGAAATGGAAATATATATGATTTTTATATATGTGCATGTGTGACTATATATATTTTTTATGGTTCAACATATTTGCTATTATTAGTTAAATAATAGTAACTACATTCCTTTACTCCCAGCTAACAAAGAATAATAATAAAATACAGAACTAATAAAGATATTTATGATGCATATTAAATTAAAATTACTCCAATGATTATGGAAACCTAGGCATGTACAAATATCCAGTCTCTCAGATGTCAGATAGTAACATGAATGTAAAAAAAATTAGAGTGCAAATGACATTCCTTTCCCATCCCTAAAGTACATTCCCCAATATACATTCTACAAGGAAGGAACTCTCAATAATAAAGATATTTTCTGGAACTACATGTACAGCTGTCAAACTTAAACATCTCTGAGAACACCCTACCTGCCCTGCCATTAGTCAACACAATTCTTATCAACATTACCAAGTGTTAAACTAGGCAGACCACAAAGACATCCAACAAAGGTCCAATAGCATTTTCTTGCCAGTAAAGCTAGTTTGTGATCCATCTATGGATGGTTTCATGTGCATATTCATCCATGTAAAACAAATTATTTTCTTCTGTAATAGACAGTTTTTCTTCTATCCATGTCAAGAAATCTTGTGATGTAGGGTAAGTTTACACATAGGGCAAGGGGATCATTACCCACAGAGGTAATAGAAAGAGAGAGAGAAAGAAAGAAGGTAAGTAAGGGGAAAGAGGGAGGGCAGGAAGAAGGGAGATAGGATGGATGGGGGGATGGAAGGACGTAAAGAAGGAAGGAAGGGGATAACGAACGAAGGAAAGAAGGGATGAAGGAAGGAAAGCAGGAGGGAAAGATGGAGGCAGATGAATCCCTCAGATTTTTATCCATGATCTTAGTGCCAGGAACTCAGATCTTCACAGTTGAGCATATAACTAAACCTAGTAGAGGTTGAAAATCTTTTATTTACTTATCATAACATTAACCTAACTTTTATGGCAAACACATCCTACGTGCCAGACACTTCTCTAAACACTTTACATATATCAACTAATTTAATAGTCACTTTAATAACCCAAGGAGGTATATATTATTGTGATCATTTTATAGATAAGGAAACTGAAGCAAAAGCGATTAAGGAATCTGTCTAAGGCTCCTGGGCTGATATGTAGCAGGGGCAAGATTCAGGCCAGCAGACTGGCTGCAGCGTCCAGATATGCCAGGAAAAGAAAATTCATTATTTGGAAACCTGTTTTTGCCTTTATTTCACATATATTTCTTTTTTCCTTTTAAAATTAGAGGTTAAATTTCTTGGGTTAAAAACTAGTATCTCCTCACAGCATAAATGACTGCATTACTACGTCAATCTCCCACGTGGCTACAGGTTGTTGAGGCATCTGGGCAAACAGGATATCTGGAAATAGCAAATCACACCAAAGATACACTATGTCTGTTTCTGAATTTTAGTTTCCCACAAAGATGGAAAAGAGAAGACCTAGCTTGGTTAAAGAGGATTTTTTTTTCCCCATTTCCAGGAGTGTGATTTTTTTCTTTTTTAAACAAAAATATCCTTTGCTATATAAAGGTAATAAGTATTTTCCTATTGCTTTTTTTGTTGTTGCTGTTACTATTGGGTAAGAAGGGGATGGGTTACAGGGGTGGTCAGATAAGAAATGTCTCAAGCAGGCAACAAAAAATCACTCCTCTTAGTAAAAAGATAGGAATCTCTCTTAGATATACAACATAAGAAAATGGAAAGAGAAAATGAGAGAAATAAAAAGTGTTAAAGTAGAAGTTCTGAAGATGGTGCAAATTCCTTGAAGAAGTGGGGAAAATCTTAAAACCAATAGGAATAATTTCAAAGCATATCATAAATTAGTATATCTGGGGAAAATATGATGTTTCTTTAAGAATGAAAGCAAATAAGAGTTTCTAACATGGCACACTGCAATGGCTATATTTTAGTTTAAAAATCCATAAAGATTCTGCATTAAGCAATAGTCAAGTTATTTCATTCTATTTCCTTATAGCAAAAATGCTGTGTAAATATATTTTATGTTATGCTGGTTGTTTCTAATAATTGATGTACAGGTATAACTAGGTTTCTAAATGACTGAATCAATAAAAAGATCAATCAAGTAATTTATTGAGCACTAAGCACATGAATAAAAAATACATTACTTTGTTATTTGCTCTGATTGATTGTTGAGTTTTGCAGGTCAAGGAAAAAGATATGGAAGCAAAATAATCACTTAAGAAACAATCTATGGTCCAAATTTTAATTTGCAACAAAGAGACATCTGTTCATAGTTTTGTGTTTTTTTCTTTCTGACAATAAATCTCCAAAAATTTATCACTGGCCACGTTGAAACTCGTACAGACAATTTTGCGCTGCTTGCTTAAATACACCACAGGCACATAAAACCTAGGGAGATCTGTCATGCAAAATGAGACCAAACAAAAGAAGTATTCATCCAGTTCTGGATCCTGTAACTCAATGTTAAAGTTAACATTGCAGAAATCTGTGCCATGAGAAAATGGTATTAAAATCAATGATTCAAAGATAAGACCACACATGGGAAGCGGCTGTGGCTCAATCAGTAGGGCTCCCGTTTACCATATGGGAGGCCCCGGGTTCGGTTCCCGGGGCCTCCTGGTGAAGGCAAGCCCGCCCGCAGGGCGTGGTTAGCTGACCCAGCGAGCACAAGCAGCAAGGAGGGGATAAATGAATAAAAAAATAAAATCTTAAAAAAAAAAAAGATAAGACCATACAAAAGAACTGAGAAAATAATCATATTAATGCAATTTATTAGTTATAAAGGAACAGAAATATGATACTACAGATACATTATTTATTAGAGTTATCAACTCTACTTCTACATTCTGTTATGTTTTTTTAATTTACAGCTAACAGGATGGTTTCTTTAAAAAGCTATCTACGCAGGTAACAAAGAGGAAACAACTGAATGCAGGCAATCTGACTCTAGAACCCTCGTTTTTAATGATTTTGCCAGACTAACTTATTATTTGGAGCTTTGATTTGTTTTGTGAAGCCTGAAGTCTCTGACAGTTTTATTCTGCTGTATCAGAGTTTCTTCTTTTCAGCGTTATGCAAAGCTGCAATGACAGATTCTCGTGAAGACAGTATAATGACAATGCGTTGCGAGGGTGACCCAGCGATGACAGCCATCAACCCCCAGATTCTCAGAGATGAGCCCACTGATGCAGCTGCCAGCGCTTCGCATTAGATCCACAGCCCACCCACCCACCCACCCACGTGGTACACAGACAGCCCTCTCAAAGCTGGGGGCTCTGGAAAATCCAATGACTCTCCCAGACCTAAGAGAAACATTCTTCTCCTCAGGAATAACGGAACCAACAAGTGCCTAATGAAAATTCATTGAAATCTTAGTAGATGCATAATCCTGAACCACGAACCTTGCTCGATGGACACAAGCCTGTGATGTAAGAGGCTTTGAATGAAATAGAAAAATTCAACTCAAGACAAAGCAATTAAAAGAACATTGTTTTGGTTTTTTGTGTGTCTAAAATAAAGCAAAGCCTAACCTGTAAATAACAGTTCATTTGCAAAAGGCAGAAATGAAAATGTTATCAGCTTATAAACTATTCATAGACCATGAGAAAACATACATTTGCATAAATACATTCTTCTTAGGCTCTATTATAAGCTACAAATAAGTGAGTATTTTAAAAGTTTAAATCTCGAGGTCTAACACAAAATCAGGCTTTTAAAAATGATGACTTTTTGCTTCCAGATACTGAACTTCATAAGGAGGATTACTGAATAACTCTCAAAATTGGTAAATAGACTTCTTTATTAAACCATATACATTCACTCACACAAAATGTAAAGCAAGTATTGTCACTATTCAATGTCTGGTTCAATCATAATTAGATCAAACATTTCTGGGATAAAAATCCAAAGATATTGTGAACAACTTTCACTTCTCTTTTTTTTTGTTGTTGCTTTGGAATTTTAATTTTCCATTTTATTGGTATGAATATAAATAATAACTCAAAATACATCAGAAAGCTCTATTTCATGATTATTTTCCAAGTGTTACTTTGAGGAAGTCAGTAAACCAATCCAATCTAAAGATTACAGTCACCCCAAAAAACTTTCTTCCAGAATAGAGCTATAAAAACATATCTGGGGAAGCGGCTGTGGCTCAATCAGTAGGGCTCCCGTTTACCATATGGGAGGCCCCGGGTTCGGTTCCCAGGGCCTCCTGGTGAGGGCAAGCCCGCCCGTGCGGCGTGGTTGGCTGACCCAGCGAGCACAGGCAGCAAGGGGGGGATAAATGAATAAATAAATAAATAAATCTTTAAAAAAAAAATAAAATAAAATAAAAACATATCTGTCAATAAGGTGCTCTTTGCCAAACAACCAACAAGGTTTGGACCTAAACATGTTTTCCATATGAGGAGATATTTTCTCTGCTTCGAAGGTTTTGTGCCAATGTACTCAAAAACTTCCCCCCAAAAGGGAACAGGGGAATTCTGGAGGGGCAATCTCTCATTACTGGGGAGTGAGTGTCTACATCTAAGAATTATACATACAATGAGATTCAGTGATAAGAAAGCATAACTCAGAAAAGCACAGATGTTTACCTGATACTCATTGGGCCAAAAGGTGCTCACTGCTAGCTCAGCCCGAAGCCAATCACCACCCGTGAAGCCAGTCACATTCCAAATTGGATTGGCAAGAGGTCCTTTATTCACCCTAACTAAGATGTTCAAAGTGCCAGGATTCGACCCCTTCTGGCTATACAACAGGTAACTGAAATCAATGCAGTGAGTGTCGTTCTCCTTCATTGTAGGCAGCTGAAGTCGGGCTTTTTCTCCAGGGTCATGAACTGAAGAGTCCACTAACATATAGGAACCTGAAATGACATTACACATAATAAAACTAAATAGCCATACAAGCAAAAGGGGATGTATAATAAGACAAAGATTAATAAAATGATACCAATCTATTCTGAATATGAAATTTAACTCCAAAACACTATGTCTTACAGAACAGAGGCATAGAAACATATCTCTCAAGTAAGTAGTTGGATTGAATATGTAATAGGTAAGAATGTTCTAAGTTCTATCAGGTATTGACTTATTTAGTCTCCGCAAAAACCTGTTATTGCACCTATTTTACAAATTGAGGCACAGGAATGTTAGTAACTTACCAAAGACATATAATAAGTAGGTAGAACTTGGTTCTAATTCAGATCCCATACTATACATTTGTAGTCTTACAAAACAGAGGTCCTTAATATAAAACAAACAAAACAATACCTTATTGGCCTGGGTTATATAAAAGATGGGTCTTCCTTTTCCCTATCAGTGATATATTGCATGGAGATGGGCTAAGGGTTGCAGGCACTGGAATCATTTCTGATTTCAAAGCCCAAGGTCATCATTTATACAAGCTGTGTGACCTTATGGAATGCACTAACCACTCTGAACCTCAGTTTTTTTCATTCATTTAAAAAGGGAATAAGAATATTTGTCATTTCAGCATTACTGCAAGGACTGAGGGTAAAACGCAAACTTTCTAGAGCTGAGAATCTGGCACGTAATAGATTGATTCACTTAGAGCCTTAGGTACTAAGCTGTGGCTAATAATGGCTATTGGCCCCAATTCTGTAATAGTCCCTCTGCTTTTCTAGGGCTGCAAGAAATCCTAATTGAGAATCACTGATCTACACCAGTCCTTCTGATTTAATAAATATTCACTGGGTATCAACCACGGGGAAGCACAGGGCTGTTCCTAGGACACAGAGAGCCCGTCCTCATAGCACACACAAACAGCCCCTGCGATACAGGCAAAGGTCATGTACAAAAATAGGACTAGAACTCCTAGCTCCTCTTAAGAACTTCTCTAGAAAAAGCAGTTTTTTCTCATGTCACTAGATTTTTACCCAGAACACATTCCACAAAAATATAAATATACCTATTTATCCTACTTAAGAGTATACACAAACTTTATTGCAAAATATATTTATGCTAGACTATAATTTCAACAAGAATGTATTAATTAGGTAGAGTGCTACAGAATAAGCACCAATGCACTTGACCCTCTCTCAGCCAGGCTTTTCCTGTTCAACATGTGGAATTAATCAACCCACTGTATTCCTTCCCTGTTTATACATGACATACTAAACACTCATTGACTACTAGCCTAACTAGGTCAATTACCCATCCCACTCCCAAAAAATTCAAATCATGGCAGATAGTAGGGCTTCAACTATACAGGAATGCAGAAATTTCAAATCTGACCAATTCTCATTCAGTGCTACTCACAGTTCAGAGCTTTTGTAAAGATCTCACATGCTAACACTTTGATATAGAACAAGCATTCCACAGTGATAGTTCCAAGTACTACTGCCCACTTCATTTTCCCCAGTTCTCTAAGTTGGAATTCTTTTTTTACCCCTGATTCTCATAGATTGCACTTTAATAGAATAAATCAGCTATGCATATTTTTGGAGAAAATCTCTCTTTTTTTTTTAATTGAGGATATCCTGGATCCCAGTCCAATCTAAAGAAGCAGGATGTTTCTATTTTGGTTACTCTCATATTCTGAAGTCCATGACTGACCTGATTTGGCGAGACGTCTTCATCAGATTCACCATGACATAGCAGACCAATTATTGTTTGTAACTAATCCCAGGCCGGAGATCTTGTAAAAGTTACTTAGTGTTATTGGGTCTTGGCTTCTTCACAAACATGAGAGCTGAAGTTTTTTCTATAACTGTGTTTTGCAGTGACATGGTTATTTTCTTCCGTTATGAAATAAATTTTGGAATAAAATGTGCTTTCTCTCCATTCTAAAATTGCCTCAGGTGATGAAAGCACAACTCTGTGAGGAAAATGAGAATCACAGAGTATACACCTTGAATGGATTGTACAAAGCATGGAACTGTGTAACACAGGGAATCCAGTGGTGGAAGATGGACTGTGGATAACAGAACAAATAAGAGATCGTTCGCTCACAAACTACAACAAATGTATAACACTAGTACAATGTGTTAATAATCGGGTGGGTTGGGGGAAAAATACACCAAATGTATGAATGGGCTAGAGTTAGTAGTAATTTTTTGATGATTTTCTTTCATAGTTCGTAACAATTGTTTCACAACGATGCAAGGTGGTGGTGGTGGGGTGACGTATGGGAGCCATGTATGATGATATGCATGTTTGTTTTGTAAGTTCACAACTTATACAGTGCATTTATTGTTTATGTTTGTTAATGTATGAATGATATACTTCAATTTTTTAATTTTGGAATTTGAAATCTGAAAAAAGAATGTGCTTTGTCTCACATTTAAATAATATAATGTGATATTTACAATTAAGACCATTTAGCAATTTTCAGCTAATTCTATTAAGCCACAATAATATTCTTATTTTAAAAAAGGGGGTGAGCAAAATATATTACAACACTTAAGGACAGTCAATGCAAGTTAAATAATTTTTAAAAATTAGTGCTGGTAATTCATTTCTATAGAATGTTTCTGCTAAACAGACTTCTTTCAATTCAGTCTTACTACTGCTACATTTTCTGAGCACTCATGGAATAATGTGTATTTTCTGCACAGTTCCAGAAAAGAAGCAAGCTAGCACCAAAAAGCCATCTAACTCCTTCTGCCAAAATCGTAGTAATTTACCCACTAGGCACCATGAAGGTAGCTGCTTGTTTGACACAAAATTCCAAATCTATCATCCAAAACATAGAGAACACTATTCTATTCTTATCAGCTTCTTAAAATTACCTCTATAATTCCCCAGAATAGTGTTCCAGAATGGTAGTATCTGGAGCTTCCAATACTTAGGAAATTCATTAATATGCACTTCCCTCCTTCTTTATGTTATCATTTAAGCTTATGTACTATTTTTCTTTCTCTAACTAAATAATTACTCAGATTTCAGTTTAATACAATACTATTTAGTTGTGATTTCGTTATCAAGGCTTAACAATGAAGCATCTGTAATCACAAACATGCCATGTACCACCTTTTAATTAAGGTCATTTGTTTTCCATGGCCTTGTAAATATTCCTGAGTCTTTTAAGCAACAAAGTTCTCAAATATATCACAGAAATCAGAGGAAAAAGTTATATGCTTGTCATATGTATTTTTAAAAGTGCAATCTTCCTGAACAATTTGACAGTAAGAATTGAAAACCTTTAGGAGATACATACCCTCTGATCTACCAATTCCAAATCTAGGGATATATCCTAGACAAAGCACCATGAATACATACAATGATATCGCTAAAATTATGCTCATCTCATCATAACACCTTTAAAATAGAGATAAATGTAAGTATTTTAAATACCCAATAATAGGCAATTTGTAAAATTTTGGTAAATCAGGTTAATGAACTATTATGCAGTCAATAACAATGATAGTATAAAAAACGCTTAATAGAAAATATTCAAAATATATTAAGGAAACTAATCAGGTTATAAAATAATATATCCCCTTTGGGAAAATAGGTATTTATGTTACATAAATGCAAATAAATAAATATATTTATGTAAATGTTAATTTACTCACAGATATACCCACATATACATGCATATATGATTAGGAAAAAATAGAATATATAGCAAAATGATAATAGCATGGGATCTGTAAGAGGTCTGTAATTGTCTTGTATTTTCTTTTTGCTTAGGTATATTTCCTGAGTGTTCTACAATGAAGATGATTAGATTTGTACTTTTAAAGATAAAGAAAGTACATAATTAACTATCCTACATGAAAAACATCTAGTGATAAATACTTAAGAAATAAAGACAGGTTTCCTGCCTTTTAAAAATAAATCCTATTTGTATCCTACAGATTAACAGCATCTTGGCATTCAAAAAAAACACAATACAAAAATCAGGTATTAATGAGAATTGCCAAAGAAAATAAATCCATTATTCATAAACACTACATTCTAATACTTAGATAAATAAAGTCCTATGGATTATTGTCCTTATGAATGGAATTTTTTATCTTTAACCTACACTTTTAGAAATAAAGTATTAAGATACGAAATGGGATTAACCACAAAGAAAATAATGAATGATAAATGGATCTCCACACTTCATCTAAAGCTCCTTTATATTTCTATCCTTTAGTACATTAAGGGATTATTTTTATTAACTCTATTCTTATACATATTCCATTGAGCATTCTCTATAAACTAAGATATTTCAACTCCTCTGCTTAGTATTCACAACCTCCTATAATCTTGTCCCAAAGTCCTTTGCCACTTTACCTCCCACTACTTCTCTTCACAAACCATCTACTACAACCTGCCAGACCCCTCACCATTTTCTCCACACACTATGCCGGTTTTCTTCTCCAGAATCGGTTCATGCCTTTCCAAGAATCGGTTCATGCCTTTGCAAGCAAGTCCAACCCATTCTCACCTCCTATCCAATTCTTACCTATTATTCTTCCTCAGATACCCCAGCACATGTTAAGCTTTCTGACCCTTAAAGACCTTCGATACACTGTTTCTGCATTTCTGATTTGGACAGACACGTAATCATACACTGCTTTAGGACAACTTTGAAAATAATTCACATGGAAAACAGCTCTGCCTGAGCGACCTGGCAAACTTCCCCAGCATCCAGTGGGCTGCAACCACCACTTCTACAAGGAGGTCTGATTCGCAGCATGCCCCTTTCGTTTCCACATTTTCCATCGCTGGGTACTGTGCTTCATCTCTGGATTATTCTTTTGGGTTCTTGTGGTAGACTGAATTCTGTACTCCAACAAAACCTGCCCTTGATCTGAATCCACATCCCTGTGGGTGGGAAACCATTGTAAACAGGACCTTATGAAGGTGTTACTCTTAGCCAAGGTGTGGGGAACTGAATCAGGGTGGGCCTTAATCCATATTACTGGAGACCTTTAAAAGAGCACCCAGAAGTCACAGAAGCCAGAAAGGACAGAATATTACCATGTGACGGGCAGCAGTGATGCAAGCCAGGGAACGGCACAGATTGCTGGCAGCCAGCACGAGATCGCTACAGACTCTGGGGGGAAACAAGTGCCAATATCTTGACTTTGGACCTTCAGTCTCAAAACCATGAGCTATTAAATACTTGTTGTTTACACCAACCCACTTTATTCTCCCAACCTCAGAGAATCAGGTTGTCACTAATGAACAGAAGACTAAGTAATATTCTATTCTACTAAGAACAGTGTTTTCGCTTGTTCTTAAAACCCTTTTGAATGGTGTTTGTCCTAGCAGAGCTGGCAAACTAAGAGAGTTCTCTTCACCTTTAAAAGCACTACTCTTCATGTATGAATGACAAACTGCAATAAATATTTTTGAAATGGAAAAAAGTACTATCCTTTCATCAGTAATCATTCTTTACATTATACTTAATAATATACTGTGAAAAATTCACTGTGTAGCTTCTATCTTCTGATAGGATCCTGAGTGAATCAGGCCCTTTCTCATAAAAAGATGCTGTTATTCTTATGAAGGAGAAACTTTCTATTAGATTAATGGTTCTCAAACTTTTTAGTCTCAGGAGCACTTTACACTCTTAAAAATTAGTAAGTACCCAAAAGAGCTTTGGTTTCTGAGTTCTACTTATCAGTATTTACCATATTGGAAATTAAAACTGGGCAATTTTTATAATATTTATTGATTAATTCATTGAAAACTAACAATAGATCCATTATTATTTATCTGAATAACACTTTATGGCAGATAATTATATTTTCCAAACAAATAAAACAGTCATTAGAGCAGTACCATTATATATATATATATATATATATATATATATATATATATATTGGATTTGTAAAATTGTTTTTATTGATATATATCCATGAAGCATACAATCCATCTAATGTGTACAAACAATATTACTTGGTATAATCACATAGTTATGCCAGTTTTACGTTTTTTAAATCTCTTTAATGTCTGATTTACTAAAAGACAGCTTGATTTTCATTTTCACTTCTTCATTCAATCTGTTGTGACAGCATACATCATGCAGCCTCTGGGAAATTCTAATGTACACTCATGAGAAAATGAGTAAAAGGAAGGAAATTAATCTCTTAGTGATATTATGAAAATAGTTGTGACCTCGCAGATACCCCGAAAAGGTCTTGGGGACCCACAGAGGGCCCTGGACAAGAAATGGAAAACCATTATATTTTAATATACATTATTCTTTTTATCTTCATCTCTAATGAGAACATCATTAGTGTTTTTGTTTATATTGATTCTACTTCACTCATTCAGGCTCTGCAGGGAATAAAGATGTACTCTATGAAATCAGTTAAGAAGCAAAGTCTTCTCTGGGGTGTTGCCCGTCTGGAGATTGAAAATAGAAAACACTAAATTTTTCTACAACAGTGTAAACATAAGGATTTCTTCCATTATATTCTCCCACCCTCAGAGAATCAGGTTGTCACTAATGAGCAGAAGACTAAGAAGACTAAGTAATAATCTATTCTAATAAGAAGAGTGTTATTGTGTGATCTTAAGGCCATTTTGAATAGTTACCAAAGCACCAACACACTGTGCAAAACAGTTAGTTCTTGGCTTGAGTGAGATTTTTCCAGTAGAAACAAAGAACATGCCAGAAACTGTTGACATGAAAAAACTGAAGGCACTTAAACAGTAATGTAGTTTCATACCCAGTCAGTTTAAGAAGCAATAACCAAGATCTCTGGGTAGAAAGGGTGATGACTGAAATCATGATTTGGGTCCCAGACCATCTGGAATAGTTTTTTCCTTTGTTATAAAATGAATGTCTCTAAGCATTTCTGTTGCTATTAACTTTGTGCTAAAGGCAGTGCCATGGTCCTATTTTTCATAAAATCTTTCATCTGCCCATTTTCTTTTTTTTTTTGACCCTCTGCCCTGACCCCCGTTTTTCTCCATTTGATAAATTGACAACATAATACACCCGGTTACTAAAACTAAGAACCTAGGAATCAGTTTGATTTTTTCCCTTTCCCTCACTTGCTCCATTCAATCCACTAGCAATTCCTATTGTCTCTGTTTCCAAATTATATCCTGAATCCATCCAATTCTCTTAGTCCTCTCTAATTTTGCCTAGACATTATCAGCTCTCGGTAGAACAACTAGAGTAGGCTCCAAACAGGTTTCATGATTTTCACACTAGCAGCTCTACAAAAGGATTCTACAAGCAGCCAGATTAATTTGTTCAAAATATACAATTAATCTTTTCTCATCCCCACATAGTACCCCTCTAATGGCTTCACAGTGTGGTGGGAAAAAAAACCCCACCAAGCTCTTCTCTATGGCCTATCAGTCTCACTATGATCTGGTCCCTGCCTTCCTCTCCCCCCTGATCTCCTACCACTTACTTTCCTTACTCCACATGCTCCAGGCACCATGGGCTTCCTTCTGTCCTTCAAAAAATCAAGTGTATGCCTGCCTCAGTGTCTTTGTACATGCCCCCTCCTCTGCTTGAAATGCTCTCTCCTCAGCTGTCTTTCATCATTCAGGTCTCAGCTCAAATGTCACCTATTGGCCATGCAATCTCTGGTCTGTTAACTATTGTAGCTCCTCCTAAGACTTTTTTCTAAAATTTCACTCGGTGTTATTTCCATCACAGCTCTCACCACTTTCTGAATCTAACTTATTTATTTACTTGATTGAAAAACTACAATTTTATCTAGTTTGTTCATCCAGAAACCTAAAATTAGGTTGGGGGAGCATAGTGTGTACTTAAATATTTTTTGATCAATGGATGAATGATAAGGTGTGTGCATATATGTGCGTTTTCATCACCACAACTGCCTGTGTCATTGTGATCTCAAACTTGATTGAAACAATTTGTGGCTACTTCTAAATTATTTTAAAATTGGGGAGGGGGGTGGGATCAAGGGATGCTACAGAATACCTCAATAACAGGTGCAAACTTGAAAAGTATGAGCCTCAAGGATTTCACATTCAGTATTCTATCTGAGCTCTGCCTCAACTCAAAGTATTACATTCACTCAACAAATCTATAATGCCTGAGGATCCCATATATGTTAAGGCTATGTATTTCCTCTGTAGTTCACTTATAGACATATATAATCAAAACACAATGATAGAGGACATTCTATTCTGGTAGGAAAAGGTTTTTCCACAGAAATCCAAGAATCCATTTCTTCTCCTTGTTGGATAAAACCCCACTGTGTTGAAGTCCAGGTCCTTAAATCATGTCTGGGTTATTTCTTTCTGTATTATTGAAAATGTGTATCTTTTTCAAAGAAGACTCACAAGACCTAACTTGACAGTTCCTCAGTTAAAAAAATAAAATTTATATAAGGAATAATATTTCGCATGTGTTGAGCATGGAGAAAAAAACAAGCAAGAGAAGAGATGGAAGAATAAACTTTACCCAAAGATTAAGGGAAAAAAGAGAGATGAAAACATAGTAGTAGAGATGAACAAGACAACCCAGGCTGAGTGTTTTTGTACAAAATCTATCAATTCTCTATTTCTATTTCCTGCTCTGCTTTTCAATAACAATGATATAAGTATCTCTATGTACATTTACAACATATAGTGATATTAGCTGTCTGCACATCTTCCTAGCACTGGTGCAAGATTTTCAGGAGTAACAACCTCTTCTTTACCCCTCCCCCCCAGCACCAAACACAGGGACTGTGCTCCTATAAACTTTTACTGAACTCAACTGAAGGCAAGAAAAATGAAGAAATTTCTCAAAGGATAACAGCATTGTTTTTTCAAAGATAAGAAAGAAAAGAAAAACTATGGAATTTGAAGTGACTTTAAACAATGTTCTCAAACTTGACAATTCCTTCAAAAGATTCCATTATTTTGTTAAGGTCGAAATAGGTGCCCTCACTTTTTTCACGGCCTATTATTAATTCTTCAAGCTTTTACAGTCTATTATTTCTTAAGATAATGCTTCTCTTCTAATAGAGTTCACCCACACATCATACAGTTTGTTTCTAAAAGGCAGAATGAGGCACACATATAAAATGTAAGGGTAAAAAAAGTAAACGTGTCCACAAAACTCCAAAACAAAAAAAGTGAATGCGAATCTTCACAGGATTCTATTTCCAACTTTAGTCTCCCTAAAATGCCCCTCCAATTGCCTTGGAAAAATATAGAAGTGCTTCATTCACATTCTTCAGGGATAAAATCTTTCTTAACCCCTGAAAAAGCTCTGTATTTGTTATAGGTAACCAATTTACATTTTAAATAGAAAAATGTCTTGATTCAGAGAATAACTTCAACAAACCTCAGACAACACAAAACACTATAAAAGAGGTTTCAATTAAAATTAACACAGTGCTATTCCTTCTTGGGAAACAAGTCTCCTCGGGGAGTTTAGGTACATGTTAAGATTTAGGAACTGGGTCAAGCATTCTCCTATAGTTTAATCTCCTCACTCCACAACATCTTGGAAAGCAGTAGCATGAATCTACTTAGACCTCACTTTGATAGCCAAAATTTCCAGTTTCCTCTGAATGAACTAAAAAACCTGTGCAGTGTGATTCTTACAAGTGTTAATGTCCTCCTCCTCCCCTTTAGAAGTGGCTAACTTTATAACCTGTAGTGCTTTAGGACTCCCCACCTCCCACAGCTATCTATCTTAAACAAACACTTTAACCTCTCTTTGTCATAGTGTCCTCAACTTGAAATGCCTCTCTACCCAGGTCTGCTGTGAGGAGGCAGCGAAATCATAACACTCTAAGACACATGCATTAAAAGAGTGGATAGGCACTCAGTATTTGTTCCTTTGCACACATTCCTTTCTCTACCAAGTACTAAGGAGACCCAAACTAGAGAATGAATGGGGAAAAAAAATTTCACAAGTAAAAAATTAGATGACATTTAGAAACTTCCAATTCAAAGGCACTTAATCCTCACAACCTTTCTCAACCTTTTCCTTCAAACTTCTACCTAACGCCTTTCATCGTCAGGCAAGTCAATCTTCCCAGCTCTTTTCTACCCATTCCTCTCTCACCCTCCCTCACTCACTCTTTCTTCTTTTGAAATTTGATGTAAATTGTAAACACTTTTCCATCCAACCTATTCCCCAGAAAGACATACACACGTGTAAAATTTCATAAATAGTTCTAAGGATTCGTAGGTCTCCAATTTCTCAAACTCTAGCACTCTCCGTGGCTATCCAATGTGCCTAGTTTTTATGTTATGTGGTACTGAAATGTTTTGAAAAGCAACTACTGAAATGAAAGCACCCTGAAAGAGAATAATCAGAGTTGCATTACCCCAAATGGCAAGAAAGCCTTTGTCCTCTAGGCTATTTTGTAATCATCACTTGCCATTTCAAAGGAGCTAAGATTGGAAAGCACAATGAAAGGTAAAAGGAAAGTACTTCAGTCTGCAGTCCCTGGAAACTGCCTAAAGTCTAAGTATCACGCTGACAATTCCAGCCTGTTTTCTGGATCGACTACAACCTTGTTAATAATGGAAAGTCAGAGGAGAAGTGTACAACATTTCTATATTTTCCATATAAACAGATATTCCCAAAGCCAAAATATTCTGCCCAGTAGTCAGATTTGCCTGGAGGTAACTAAAATCTATTCTAATATACTATAAGGATACCTTGCTTTTATTTTGACAACAACTACCCATGAATAAGCCAATGGTACATAATGATCATTAGAGAAGACCTCAAGTTGGACAGAATTTCTCAACTGAGTCTCCAAGTTTAAGGGTAATCAGGGCATGGGGACAGTTCAACTTTAATGAAGTTCATCCTTTATTAAACTTAAAGGACAACTAAGGTTCTGGATTTAATAGAAGCTGCTGTATAAAAGATTTCAAAAGAAACATTCCACTACCCATGCAAGTGAAAACATATTCCTATCTATGAAATGGTTAAGGATTCTGAAGCCAGAAGCTGACTAAGCAGCCTGGCTCTGCCAATTACCACTCACCCCAACCTTCTACCCCCACTATCTACCATTTTTCTCATGAAAATCTGAGGAGAAAAGATAATATCTTAGATAAAATAAAAGTACTATTTCAGAGGATTGTTGTGATATTACAGAAACAGGAACTACATGCTTTTACTTTTTTTATTTACAAAGTCTAAAGTAAGTATCAGCCTGATTGTTTTAGATAGCAGTGCTGACTTTAAAAGTCCTAAGACAAGCAAAGAAAAAGAAAAGCAAAAAGGAATGAGAGCATAAAATACAAGGAAACTAGGAAAACTGTGTGATAGTGAAATGAAGAATCCAATTAAGAGGACAAAAAAGAGGTCCGGGGGGAGGAAAGAAAGAGGGAAGGACAGGATGGCAGACAAAATGGGGCTATCCCCCCCCCCCCCGCCGGCTACATAACCCAATTAAATATGGTAAAAGGAATATATCCCAGGAAATATAAAAAAGAAAATAAAACAGAAGAGACTCATCACCTCACGTGTTAAGATAGTTGCTTTGGGGCATAAGATGATTAATATCATATGATTCATGATTTTGATATAAGATTGAAAAACCTGAGACCCTTCTGAACTATCCTGAGCCCATAGTTATTTAAGGCAGCTCTAGTGGAATTAGTGGTACTCAATACAGGGCAATCAAAGTATAATACTAAATCATATCACTGTCTTCTGAGATCAGCTATTCAGCCTCCAGTACTGTCAAAATGTGCTATTATTAATAATCATTTAAAATCACCAAAACACACCTGGTCAATTGTAACATGCCATACTGGCCAAGGGTCAGGGAAGGTATGGCATGTAATGAAGCTAACTACCTCTTAGCAAATACATACACCCAAGGATATTACTCCCATAAAACATTCCTCTTACTAGAAGAACTGCATGATGCAAGTGACCTCCATTCCAACAGTGCTCTTTCTGCCTTGAGAACAACTGAGGATGTTTTCATAAATGCTGAGTTAAGGCTCAATGGGTGAACACAAATACTGAGAAACTGTAGAGTTTTAGTTCCCACAGTGACTTTTTAAAGCTTCCCTCTGGGGTGTTCTGTATAAGTTAAAATAGAAAATAGTTTCAGCCCAAACAAGAAATAGTTGTTACTCTGATCAACAATCAAACACAAGTGCGTTGTTTTAAGGGGAAGAAGGTCTTCCTTTAATGGGAGGGAAGGTGGGATATATGCAACAGATTTCCCACTTTTCCTTCCAACTTTGAATAATTAGACTTTCATATCTTTCAATCAGCTATTGAAATCTACTTTCAAAATTTCATTGCTATTTATAAACTAAAAGGAAACACCTCAGGCTCGTGGAAGAGGATCAAATTTCTCTCCTTCGTGAATAACCAGAACCAAGGACATGACTCCAAAATTTTCTTTCTCCAGCTAGTCTATTATCAAGCATCTCCCTGAGAACTTCTGATGTAACTAAAAAATTTTTGTGATTGCTTTGAAATGAACCTACAAGCAATAACTAAAC
Source organism: Tolypeutes matacus (assembly GCA_026826555.1). NCBI lineage: Eukaryota > Metazoa > Chordata > Mammalia > Cingulata > Chlamyphoridae > Tolypeutes > Tolypeutes matacus. The sequence continues at coordinate 3,409,289 of JAKSZT010053888.1, read as the reverse complement.
TATAAGCATCATGACCTGGCAGTGATTACTACAATCATGGTGCTATCCATCCACCGCACACAACATGATTCTACTGGTTGAAGCAATTAACTGCCCAGATACAGATAAGACCATACTTTGCAATGCAACTCACAATCCTCATAAAACTAGCCCATTAAAACCAGGCAACGTTATTTGCCATGAATCACTAGCATGAATCGCTAGTTCAGCACTATGATACAATACACATTTTTGTCTTAACTTACCCCTCCTTCTTTTGGCTTGGAAGGCTTTGTACATTCAGTTCCCATTTTCTCATGAACTCTTACAGTTGATCTTACAGCTTTTTACATAGCTAGAACATTTTACAACTTCTACTTTGCATTGGTTATACAGTGTATAATTTTCCAAACTCAACAGTAAACTGAAATGTTATCACTGATTTTGCCTTTTAGCATAGTGATCTACACATTGCAGATATTCCTCAATGGAATGCAAGTGTGACTGGAAAGGCAAAAATGAGGGAAAGAAGGATGGAAGTACAGAAAAGAACATATTAAGGAAGTCCTGTAGGCCACAGTAAGCATTTTGTCTTTATCTTAAGCGTTATAAGACACTGAAAAGATTTAAACTGAGGGAGGCTTACACTTTGGAAAAATCTACTACACTGTAGAGAACTGGGAGATGGGGCAGTGAGCAAATAAAATAAGGAAGACCAGTTAGAAAGTAGTTGCAGAATATCAGCGAGAAAAACTGTATTTAACTTTGGTAGCAATGATGGAGATGATATGAAGAGGCCATCCAGGACTTATTTAAGAGGTAAAATTCAGCAAGAATCAGTGATGCATTAGATATACAAGTGAAGATAAACCAAGAGTCCAGAATGCACAGCTATGCTTCTGACTGTACATATAATCAAAGAGTTGGCAGTGGAATTCCTTAAGACATGGTACATTGAACAAAGATCAGGTTTGGGGAAAAGATCAGTTCAAGCTCTTACTTCAGCAGAAAAGTAATATACAAGGGGATGTTATAAAGCCCACTGAATGGCTAGTATACACCCAGAACCCGCCCAGTGGAGACCCACTACTGGGTACTGACAACATCACTCCCAGCACCCAAGCTGGGCCCTGTACTTTGCAACCCCTGAGTGTCTCTGCTTTCATCCTCTGAAGAAGGGGGTGTCATGATGCCTCCTTCTTAAGGCCAATAGCTTCCCAATCACAGCTCCTATTGGGGGTCTGATTGGTGGAGATTAGGTCCCTTGTCCATATCCTTGCTATAGAAAGAGCTTAAAAGGGAGTTTTTACTTATTTGTGGGGCTATAAGAATACTTTATCAGTAAGGGTTCTCCATAGAAACCAAACCAACTGGAATACATGAGTGTAAATATATACACATGGAGGCTGGAGATTCGAGTAAGAGTGAACTCTTAAGTATGAATTCCCTAGGCTGGAAATTCAAGTAGGAATGGAAGACATTGTCTTGACGCAGAATTCTTCCAAGAATGCAATTAAGGTTGCCAACTCATTCCCAACCCACTCACATTATCGAGAAAAATCTCTTTTACTTAAGTCAAATCATTGGTGATGCTAATCCCAATTACAAAGTGCCTCCACAATAACTACTAAGGCCAGTGTTTGCTCAAACAAATGGACACCATAAGCTGGCCAAGTTCACTCATAAAGTTAGCCATCACAAACTCATAAGCAAGAAATTTACCAAATAAAGGACATGCCCAAAATAATAACAAATATGTCTTAAAGTGTCATCCTGTCAAGACATCCCAGAGAAGATGTCAAATAGGCAGTATCTGCATCTCACAGTGAGGATCTTGGCTTCTAAAACATTTGTAGGTCACCGGCTATATATATTTACACCACAGACATTCCATAAGGCTATTGCAGTTTGGCTTTTTTAAAACTTTTCAACAAAACCTTGCATAGGAATAAAACATAACGATAAATTTAATCAAATCAGTGCTACAATGATAAAACAGTAATAATAATACAATAATACAATGGAACTTGGAATGCAGGAATCCGATGATAAACATTTTACCACTAATAGAGAAATACTACAGAAGGCAAGGGAGATGCTTATTCTAAAACTCTAATGATACGACTAGCTCTATAACTAAGAATGTTCTTACTATCGTTGACTAAAATGTTATTGCAATAGTAATTAACAATTTGGGTGACTTCCCAAGACCCCCCCAACAGACGCTGCAGGCAGCTGGATGAGCGCCACTAAATCCTGAACTCGGGAGTTCACGGAACCAGTGTAGGCACCTTGAGTAGATTCACTTCTTGACCCACACTGAGCACATCTTTGAATCTAAACAGCCATCTCCCGATTTATTTTCCTCAAAAACAAAACCTAAATTCCCTGCTGAGTGTGTTGCATATCTATCCTGATAAGCATTCAATTTAAAAGACAATGTGTTCCAGGGAAGAAAAAATTGACAAGATGCTACAACAGACATATGTACCTGGAGAGGCAAAATTGGAACTAATTGTGATTGAAACACCACTGTGATTCTCCTCCCCACAGTAATCTGGGCCTAAAAGTGCTTCTTGGAGCACAGAAAAGCAGGTTAATATCTTTCTACACCTGAAAAATGAAAAATAAATAAATAAATGAGAATCTAACAAACAAGTTCATAGTGTTAAGCCAGCTGCAGAGATATCAGTTGCAGAAGAAAATTCATATTGATAAACATTAGGCTTCCAGAAAGGAATTGAGCTGGAAGAATTGACATCCTCAGATTTTGGAAAGAAAAAAAAAGTCCCACAAGTCATACCCCAGGGCCTCTGATTCTTCTTTACAGGCACAAATGGTGCCACACTCAAATTCCTTAGGGTGAGTACTGGAAAGTGTGGTCTCACCTACCTTTCTAGTTGCCCATGATCAATACTTAGGAAGAAATCCAAAGGTCAAAATCACTACCATCACCCCCTCAAAATGTAAAACCAGAGACAGGGGTGACTGCAGACAAGATGCAAGCTGTTAAGTAGCTAAGCAAAAGGAAAACGCAGAAACTGGAGGAATCTAATTCTTAGAGACCTCCTAAAATAAGTCATTTCATCCAAGTACAAACTATTTCTTGGTTTTCCTACCAAATCAGTAAAAATAGCTAAGAGGTTACTGGTCCCAACTGTCAGGGTAAACACACATGGCGCAAAACATAAACATGGCAACCAGATGGGGTTTCAAGGCTTTCTCTTATGATGAGCATTTCTTTCAGCCATCAGGATCAGCATACCAATTTCCATATGGAATCCTCTGTTCTATCAGACCAACAACTGGGTAAGTATTATTATTTCTGCCTTTAAAACTACCAAATGTGCCCCATAAAGTCCCAAAGGACAAGATACAGATTTAAGAGTAAAGCTCTGAATCAGTGATTCCCAAGAAGCAGAATATATGGAAATCTTCTAAAAGGAAAACTTTCTTACAGACATGAGTGTTAAATTCTGCACAGACAAATACCTAAGAGTTAACTTATTTTGAGTAGAGTTTATTCCTATGAAAAAATGTGCAAAACCAACAACAACAAAAAAACATTTATTGAACATAAATTATATTTGGGGAATCAAAATTGCAAATACTAGATATAACAGTGAAAGGTACATTCTTCTGTTTTATATTTTACATCTTCGTTTCAGTTCAGTTCTTTTAATTTTGATCACAATAAAACATCGAGTCAAAGCCATTTTAATTTTTATCTTTCTTTAATAGTGAAGTCATTTTTAACTTATGATCAATGCTTCCGGTGAAAAATCGATTTAATAGTATATCCCAATACAATGATAGGAAAAATTTAAAGCTGCTTAGTAGAAACTATTTTCTGGACATTTACTACATTTATTGCTAATGAGGAGCTGCAAAAATACATGGTAAAAATGAGTGTATTCACTACTGTATCAGTTTACTATAATTTTGGCATGCTTATGGAATGTAACTCAATTTTCCCACCAATTTTCTTTATGGTTTCTCTACTATGAAACCTTCATTTGTGCTCTAAAGTATGAAGCAATTCTTACTTTCACTTAGCAAAGGTATACCATAAATATAAATGCAAATAATGCCTCTCAATTTCTTCATTATCATCCAGATTGTCTTATAGTTCATATATTAATTTTAGACTTGTAAAAATAAAACATACAATTTTTAAAACTTTCCTAGAGCTCAGAGAATGTGCCTAGAGACTGTAGTCTAAGAAGCATTGCCCTAGCTTGCGTAATAATATCAGACTCCAAAAAGTGTATCATTTATAAAACAGCTAACTGGAGAGTAAGAAAAAGATTAAGTACAAAAAGCACACTATAAGCAAAAAAACATGTCTACATAAGCCTAAATTCATTTTCTTGGATTTCTGGGAAGAGAAGTCTTAACGTTAATTTTTCTGAAGAAAAACATCTTTAAAAAACAAATAGAGGGAAACAGATGTGGCTCAAGCGACTGGACTCGTCTACTGTATAGGAGGTCCATGGGACTGATTCCCGGGGCCTCCTGGTGAAAGGCAAGCTGGCCCGTGCAGCAAGCTGGCCCAAGCGGAGAGCTGGCACAGCAAGATGATGCAACAAAGAGACACAACGGAGAGACAATAAAAGACGCAGCAGACCAGGGAGCTGAGGTGGCGCAAGGGATTGAGTGCCTCTCTCCCACTCCAGAAGGTCCCAGGATGGGTTCCCAGTGACGCCTAAAGAGAAGACACGCAGACTCAGAAGAACACACAGAGAGCAGACAGCGCGGGCAAAACAATGGGGGCAAGGGGTGGGTGATAAATAAATAAATATTAAAAAAAAAAAAAAAAAAAAAACAGATAGAGGGATTCACCCCTTAAAAACAAATGAAGAACCCTTTAAAATTTCCCCCTACTTGTTATAAAGACCAAGTTTTCCATAAATGCCTACCTCCCACTCCAAAACCCCTAAAGCCAATATATTCTATATAAAATTGTGAAGGAAGGGATGGTCCACTGTTTTATGCCTTCTTAATTCTTAAGAAGAATTAAAACCATCTACTGGTGCTCTCTCACTCTCTTCTCCATCATGGCTTCCACTCTCATGCTCTCTGTCCTTCCCATTTTGTCCATTTCACTCTGTTTTCACTCCCTCCTCTTCCCTTTGTCTATTTCTCATTGTCTACCTTTTCTCTCTCTCCTGCTGTCCCTTTGCTCCGTCTCTCACTCATCTCCCTCTCTGCCTTTCCCATTCCCTCTCTCCTTTTTATGCTGTCTCTTTTCGACTCCACTTTTCTCTGCCTTTCACTCTCTTCCTGCCTCCACCTTCCTGTTTTCTTACTCATGGTCTCCATTTCTCTCTATGTCTTGCAAAACATAAACATGGCAACCATGTTTCTCTCTCTCTCTCCATGTTTTATGTCTCTCTTTTGAGACTCTCCCCCCTCCACCTCTGCCTCCATGTTTTATGTCTCTCATTTGAGACTCTCCCCCCTCCACCTCTGCCCTACCTCCCCGCCCTTCTCTCTCCTCTTTCTCCCCTTTTCCCCTCTCCCAGCAATTACCAGGTCTGGCTGGGCAGACTCAACCTGTTTGAGGACGAGACCACAGCCCAGTTCTTCTTGGTCAGCAAGAGCTTCCCTCACCCGCTCTTCAACTTGAGCCTCCTGAATAGCCACAGCCGCCTCCCAGGGGAGGACTACAGCCATGACCTCATGCTGCTCCACCTGGAGGAGCCGGCCATGATCACTGACACCGTGAAGGTCATAGACCTGCCCACCCAGGAGCCCGAGTTGGGAAGCTCCTGCCTGGCCTCGGGCTGGGGCAGCATCACACCGGAGCAGTTCTCATACCCAGACAAACTGCACTGTGTGGACATGGAACTCCTGCCCAATGATGTGTGTGCCAGGGCCCACGACCAGAAGGTGACGGATTTCATGCTGTGTGCGGGCCACCTGGATGGCGGCAAGGACACCTGCGTGGGTGACTCGGGGGGCCCACTGGTGTGCGATGGCATGCTTCAAGGCATCACATCATGGGGCCACGTCCCCTGCGGCAGCTCCCAAAAGCCGGCCGTCTGCGCCAAGCTGACCCCGCACCTGGAGTGGATCTACAAAACCATGGAGGCTAACCCCTGAGGGCCGGCTCCCCACCCCAGTAAAACTGAATGCGCATCAAAAAAAAAAAAAAAAAAAAAACATTTACTGGTTATTTATCTCAACATTTAAGGCTGAGTGTAGTTATGTCAAGAAAAACCCTCCTACCAGGCATTTCTGCCCCTGGCCCACACCAGCTCCTGTTCCTTGAGCAGCCGAGGCAGTATGATAAATAATGCCCACTCTTAGAAAAATACAGAACAAAGCAGAAAACCAAAATCGTGAACAGAATTAAAATGGTACAAGTGGAAAAAATCTTTCAGTTCAAAAGAGACTTCTAAATATCATCTTTTTTTCTTTTACAGGTTCATTCTGACAAACTTTCAAAGAAGATACTTTGGACATAGAAGAAAACATTCTCATCCTGATAAGGGGAAGCTACCAAAGCCTATATCAATTGTAATTTTTTTTTTGGTGAAAAATCACAAATGTCCTTTTAAAATAGGAATGAGATAATCACAAATAAATGGCAGATTGTTATTAACAAGGGTCTTTCAGCATTTAAATTTATTTCACAAATGAAATAAAGAAATGGATGACCTGGTTTAAATTTTAAAAAGTTATTCATATAGGTTAGCACTACAGTACAATAAAAGTTCTATTAACAAATTCTCTCAGAATAAGTAATTTTGAATAGAAAGTCAACTGTTAAATGCTTTATCTAAAAACATTACATAAATTATGTGAAACAGTATTGTTTACATTTTTAGCTGCTTAACAAAATATACAAGGGCAAAAGTTCCCATGTCTCCCAGGTCCAGCTGAAATAAACATGACAGAACTTAAGCTAAGAAACATCTGTAATTCTGTCTATTTTTCTAAGCATATAGTTAAGAGAATAAACTTTGGCATCAAACCAAACTTGGTTTATATCCTGGCAAAATCGTTTACAAGTTACGGGATTTCCTCAACTTACTTCCCCTTTTATTATTTGTCCCCTTTTCTCACTTCCCCTTTTAACTGAGAAATAATACCACTTGCCTTATAGAAACACTGGAAGATATAGATGGTATATGTTTATTCTTGTGAATGTCTCAAATATTGCCTTGGAAAAAGAGTAAAAAATTTCTGTACTTTGATATCTAATGTCTCAAAAATATGCTCCTTACCCATAAGGAAGCCCAACATCCTCACCTAAAAAGCCAACAACTATCTCCTGATCAAGTGGACCAAGAAGAAGATAACGTTTCTTATGCCATCCTCCCTGCACCCACTGTTCCCCTGACAGACACCCTCCTGCGGTGGATCAATCAAGTCCCCACAAAGACATGTTCATACCCTAACTCCAGCCCCTGTGGGTTTGCACTCACGATCGTCACATCCTAATCCCCAGTTCCCTGGGTGTGGACTAACTTGCCAATAGGATCTTCAGAGAAGATCTTATTCACAATGAGGCCAAACTGCATCAGGCTGAGTCTTAATCCATATCACTGAAGTCCTGATAAACAAAGGAAAATTGCAAATGGAAGTACATGCCACAATAGGAGACAAAAAAAAAAAAAAATGCCACATGGCCATGTAACAAAGGCAGAGACTGCCAGCATGCTGCCACTCGGGAGGCCTCAGGGAAGGCATGGCCAATCAATACCTTTCGATTCTATACTTCCAGCCCTCAAACTGTGAGCCAATAAATTCCCGTTGGTAAAGCCAACGAGTTTGTGGAATTTTGTTAGCACTCCTGAAAAACTGAGACATCACCAGTTAGCCAGGGGAATTACACAGAGGCCAACTCAATTTAGATCAGGATTATCATGATGGATTCTCTAACCCATGGAAATCTCCATATTTGCCAAAAGAAAGACATTTAAATCAACATAGAAAACCTAATACAGAGCAGAAGGTTACCTGGGGAACAGAAAACGGTTTCCCTAATGAAAGAGAATGGGAAAGAAAGGTAGGTCTCTAACTATAACCAACCCAGGGGATAGATATTTTTAAGAGACTCACAAAACTGCAGATTCCACTATGTGACATGGAATTTTGAGGACTCAGATAAAGAGGGTTTTTCAGCAAGTTGTTCCACGTATTATCTCTCACACACACACACATGCACACACACCTGTACAAGAGTCTTTGATGAATGCAAGCTATTTTAAACACGTTTTGATATTGAATGTTTGCTGCTCTTGGTACAACACAATATAGAACTCAGCCTTCTGTTACAGGCAAGAAGATGAAGTTTGGTTCTCATTACCATGATATATATTCTCTAACTAATATATATAATGTATTAATAATATACATTAATAAAATGTATATAATATATAATTAATATATATAATGTATTAATTCTGAGAGTGTCATAAACTATTGAATAAATGTAAATGGTAACTGCTCTCATTCTCTTGGCTATTCTTTAATTATTCCATTGTGTCAGCCATCCTTTCAAGAAGTCATTTTGCTGATGACAATTATCTATACTACTTCAAGTCATGGCAGCTTGTATTGAACTGAAGAAGGGGTCAGGAATCAATAAGTATCAGCTAATTGAATCACTGACATTTGAGAAAATCTCAACATCTGAGACACAATTAAGTTATGATGTGACACCCTGCTTTGGGAGGAGCAGGAATGTTTTCCAATTTATTTCTCCCCCACCACTTCCAGGATTCCTCTTTAGGACATAACTCAGGCTGGAGAGAAAATATATGTGCTACTCACCATGCAAGGAAGTATTACACTCCCTGCATCTGTGTCTTTTCTCACTGATACAGCTTGTTACTATTAAGGTGTTTAATATAACCTTGCCTTGTTATACCAAAGACGGAGATAATGACTCTAAATGTTAAGCTTATTTCCATTATATATATATATATATATACATATATTCCTCAAAATAGAAGCACTCAATTTTCTTCAATAACAAAGGAAAAACGTAGGTGGCTTTTTAAAATGCCCTATTTTTTTTAAATTACATTTCAAAATGATACATATTTCAGGCAGTAAATGACTTATTTATCTTGCAAAAAGTAATCTACTTTCATCTTAGAATCTGCCTGCTGTCTCAACAATTTTCAAATGAAAAACAATCAGAAGAAGGGATGGAAAGAGGGATACAACTATAATATATTACTCATGCTTTCCCAGTTCTGCTCTGAGTGACCACAGTTCACATAATTCTATGATTTTTAGGATCCTTGGAAATCATTTCAGTTTGCCTTAGGTTTTGTACATTAAAAATCTGAAAACCATTGAATTTATGTAACATATCGTAAAAGGCAAATGTTTTAGATATTCAAGGAAGCAAGGGAAAAGAGAAAGATGAAAACTGCAAAGCTGTCTTTTATTTTTACCAGATAGCGAGTGAGACTTTGATTTTTTTTTTAAGTAGAAGATTTTTGGCTGATTTTCTGATATAACCAATAGTCCAAATAAAGTTTCAATTTAACAAATTTCCTGTGTATGATGATTTCATTAATAGAAAGTCTGCTGTAAAGGCCCAATCCAAAAACACCCCATAAATTATATAATAATAGAATCGTTTGCATTTTTGGCTGCCAGTGCAGTTTCTAGTTCTCTCGATAAAAAAACACAGATCTTAGGAAAAGACAAAATATCCCCAAAGCTTGTAACTGTTCTCAACAATATAGACTGAGTCGGAACAACCAGGTTGAAATCCTGCCTCCATCCTTCCTGGCTGTGTAATCTTGCACAAGTTACTTCCCCTTTCTGAAATGCGGGTCCCACATTTGTAAATCAGGGAAACACCACCTGCTTCATGGGATTTTTGTGGGGAATATATTGAAAAGCCTCAGCAAAGCCCTCAGCATGGGACTTGGCACAAAGCAAGTCTACAGCAAACGATAATCCCGTGTTTACCGGCCCTATGGAAATAGGAAAGTAAGGAAAAATGTTAATCAACTAGTATACAAAATCTGACCTTGAAGTGATAATACTTTGAGACCTTCAAACCACTCTAAAAACAGTAACTCAATGATGCCCCTACCAAATCACTAAAATAATGTTATCTCACTAGAAAAAATAATGTAAACTGTTATTTTAATCTTTGACCTCCGACTGAAAAAGACATTGAAGCTCTTCCTCAGTAGGCACACTGGGACAGTGGGTGCACTGGGAAGGGAGGCGGGCACTGCGAGCATTTAAATCATCTACTGACCCAGAGGGAAGTCTGGTTCTATCTCCATAAGACAATCAGAATGATATCAAAGGAGTGTTTATACCATCTTCTCCCTTGTCAAAATGGTACCATATAAATGTTGCTAATTAAGGCAATTTACCAAATTCATTGCAGAGCAACTATTTAGCATTTGGGGGTATCTCTAAATTTGTCAAAATGGGAGATAAGTCTGTAGAAAAAAGATGTCAAAATAATATCTTGAGATGTTTTCATTTGTTAAAAAAAAATTATTTTGTTAAATAAATTTAACATTGGCCCACCATCTTTGGGCCTATAAAAAAGTATCTTCTACTTCCAAATAATATGGTTGTTAAGTATATTAAAATCATTTCATTTAGTTACACTAATATTACAAAATCCCTTCCTCAAATCATTAAAATATGATTGCAAGTAAGATCTATGTTTATTGTATTTTATTCACGATGAATATAACAAGCATAACAAGTTACCAAAAGAATTCTATTAGCATTAAAATCTAAATATCCCTTTGTATGATCAAAATATTTCAATGTATTTTGTTCACAATACATCGATCAATTTTTATTTTATTCCTATTTTCAGTATATGTTGTTTTACCAGAAATCTAATCCTAAAAGTCAAACTGAAGAGACTTATTTTAAGATTAGTTATTAAGTATTCTAGCTTTATCTTTAATAAGTCAGGTATGAAAATATGAAAGCTCCATAACAATTTAATTTCTGCATCAGAGAGGGAGAAAATCAAACTTCCAGTTAAACACTGATAAGAAAAATAATGACTAATTTTTTTACTGATGAATAAAAATTTATGGGCACTAAAGCATAAGAATGACTGTGTCCTTATAAAAAATAAGAAAGTAAATGACAAGCCACCTGAGTATGCTAGTAGCTGCTATGGGCTTTTGCAAACCGAGGTTTCCATACAGACCTACTCTCTCTTATGCTACAAGAAGACAAATATAGACAATGAGAAATTATGGAAAGAAATATGAATAAAATAAAGCATAAGAAAAAAATTCTCAGGAGTGTCTCAGAGAACTCTAGTGTGAGGTCCAGAAAAAGGAACAAAAATTCACAGCCAACCAAGGGCAATGGGAATTTTAGAGTAAACCTAAAACCATGCAATGTTACTCTTCTGCACAACTCTTATGATCATTCTTTAAATCAAATGTTAAAGCAGAAATAAATTTGCCCATAAATATTCCCTAATGGATTTTTTTCAAGAATTAAATCCTGCAGATGGTGGTTTATAATTAAACATACAATTGCAGATAAATGAGATTATCTCAACAAAAAAAGAGAGAAATCCATCTAGCTTTACACCTTCGTGATCTCTGCTTTAGCTTCTTTTTATTGTATCAACTATACATAAACGGATAAATGAAATGTGAGGTGAGAGGTCTACTGAGACAATTTAGCAGAAGAGCTTATGCTGTTTTACTGCCTTAGTTAACAACAAATCAGCATATCTTCAGAAGCGGATTCTGTTAAGTGAGAAAGGAAGATACAACTATATTCACACAGTATAACAATATCCAGTGTACATGAAGGATTCATTTGTATAACACAAAAGAAATTTTGATGAAACGATGTGCTGTTGAAAAGACATAGGTTTTATGTTCTACTTATTTGGGTGATAAAGTAATTTATTATATTTATAATTATTGAAATATGGAATTCTGGTCTAGGTTTCTTAGAGTGGAATCTTGGTAATGATTATAAAAATAACGGAATATATAGGAGGTAAAGGGTGACCATGTAAGTCTCCAAATCACAATGAAGAGTGAAATGGGGCATTATGAATGATTAGGCCCAGGTTACAGATATAAACCAGGAATGTCCCAGAAAATGAGGACATTTGGGCACTCCAACCACTAGTTTCAGATAGGAAGCACAGTTTTCATTGTTGACAGTACTGAGAGAAAACCATGTAGGAAACCAGGTAGAAAGAAAGGAAAGGGGGTGGAGGGGAACTCAAGGCACACTATCAAGAAACTGAAGACAACCTACAGAATGTAAGAAAATAATTGCTAACCATATATTTGACAAGGACTTAATATCCAGAATATATAAAGAACAGATACAACTAAACAACAGAAACACAAATAACTCAATTAAAAATTGGGCAAAGGATTTGAAAAGACATGACTCCAAAAAAAATACATACAAATGGCTGATAACCACATGAAAAGATGCTCAACATCATTGGTCATTAGGGAAATGCAATTCAAAACCACAATGAGACACCATTCCCACTAGGATGGTTATTATTAAGAAAGCAAAATAATAAAGGTCAGCAAGGATAGAAACAGGAACCTTTATACATTTCCAGTGGCACAGAAAAGTGGTACAACCACTGTGGAAATCAGTTTGGTGGTTCCTCAGAAAGTTGAAAATAGAATTACTGTATGACCCGAAAATCCCACTTTTTGGTATATACCCAAAGGAATTCAAAGCAGGGACTCAAACAAATATTTGTACACTGATGTTCACAGCAGCATTATACACAAAAGCCAAAAGATGGAAACAACCCAAGTGTCCATCAACAGATGAATGGATAAACAAAAAGTGGTAGACACACACAATGGAATATTATTTAGCCATAAAAAAGAATGATGTTCTGATGCATGCTGTGACGTGGATGAACCTTGAAGACATCATGTTGAATTAAATAAGCCAAACACAAAAAGACAAGTGTTCTATGATTTTGCTTATATGAAATACCTAGAATAAGTAAGTTTCTAGAGACAGATAGTAGTTTTTAGGTTACTAGGAGCCAGGGATGGGGCAATGTTGGGAGGGGTTGTTATTACTTAACAGGTGGAGAGTTTCTGCGTGAGGTGATGAAAGAGTTGGGATAATGGATATTGGTGATGGTAGCACAATATTGGGAATGTAATAAATACAACTAAACTGTACATTTGAAAGTGATTAAAATGGGGAAATTGAGTTGTTCACATTACTAAAATAAAAAGTTGAAGAGAAGGACAACCCTCCAGGAAATAGGATAAGGAGCCAGAAATAACAGGCCAGAAGAAGCAATTAGTTGATCAAAGGCATTGTCAATTTCTAAAGGGTATCTAGGGACTAGCCCATGGCAAGTAGAAGGTAATAAAGGTATCAGTGAGGGTCACATATAAAAATGATCTTAAACTTCAAAGTTGTCAGTCAGTTTAAGAAGCAAATCAGCAGAGGTATGTGTTGGGGGTGAGGAGGTAGAGGATGGAGAGAAAACTTTTTTTTTTTTTTTTTAATTCAAGGACAGGTAGACTGATTTTAACAGTATCCAATTTTCCTTAAAGAAAAAGAGGATAAAGGGTAATGATGAGCACATATATTCATAAATAAAGCTAACATGGCTACAATCCATTTACGCATATACTAGATCAAGGTTTTCAAACACAGAGGCGAAGGGTGCAATTGGTCCACAGAAATGTTGTTTGGACTGCACAGTGTTTCGTAAATACTTTAGCCAGTGATTTTAAAAGGAAAATTTAACATAAAAATCAGGATTTCTAGTTTATCTTGAATAAGTAAAAACATGGAAACACTGGGCCTACATTTCTGCTTGGCAACAAACTGTGGAATCAGATCACCCTTTAATATTTAATGTTTAAATGGAGAAAATGTCATCAGTCCCCTTTTTCTTACCTATTGGCCTCACAGGTGTTTGAATATCCAAACCACGTTAGCCCTTGTGGAGCCAGAAAGCTAGTCTTTTACCTCTAAGTTAATGGGTGCTCTTTTGCCCCTAACTGTCCAATCTACAAGAGGCAGAAAGAGCCAAAGTAAGGATGGTTTCAGCTCTGTCTACTTCTTCAATTCTAAGCACCTCCACATACAAGTGAGTGTGATGCATTGCTAGGTAATGAATCATACAAGTGAAGGAAATCCTGAAATCAGCCAAGAGTCTAAAAGAGACAAGTCAGGTAAAACCTGACCCATTCTGGAGTTTTTAGCTCCAACTACATCCTACTCCCTGAGATCCAAGAACATGAAGTACAAGGAGACTGAATGACCTAATCACAGCACTTCAAGGAAATAAAAGATAAAATCCTCTGTCAAAACCAGTGGTAAATATATAACAAAGACAGCTCCAAATCTAAGAACAAAAGTAGTCCTATTTTATATAAGCAAGGGGGTGGGTATGTTTTATGTGGTAGAAAATGAAGTGTGAATCTAAACATGACATGTTCAGACAGGTAGAGTAGAGGAAAACTCATCACTATAATTCCTTCAAGATCTGAAGGAACATTTAATAGATAGTTGTAAAGGACATGGGAACTTAAACATCAAAAATAAAGAAAATATATCTCTGAGGATAGATCATCAGTTTCTCACATAATTTTCACAAGTCAATTTGATTAAATAAAACTTCCTGATAGTTAATTTTCTCACCTAGTTCTTCCTAAAAATGTACAGCAGAGTTTAAGATCATTCTTCTCTAAATTAGAAGTTTCCAACCTGAACTCCCAAAACCTCAAGGACAAGGATTTTCAACCATTCTGCTCACTGAGACTCTTTTGTTAAAATGAGATCATGCAATGGACACTGACACAAAACGAATAGAAACTAAAATGGCATCATTGAAATGGTAAGGGGTCCAGAACTCCTTGCAATGTATCCCACCTACAAACACAGGGGTTTGGAGAGATGGGGTCAAGCCGAGGTGGGATGTAGAAAGGGGATAACTCAGTGATGCACTGGAGACTGGATCATCTACCTCAAATTTATGCAAAGTAGCTCAAATTTAATCCGTTTGGCTTTTGGGTTATTATAAATACTCATTTGAAAGAAACCTGCTGATAAAAATCACCTATTTCACACAAACACCAAAACAAACACACATTAAGGCAACAACAACTTTGAATGCAAAACACTTCCATAATGTATTACATGCTTTAGTTGCGTTGCCCTACAATTCATTCTCCATACTGCCGTCAGAGGAATCTCTGTGTGTTCTAGATGGGACTGGGTGACTTTCTGGGCACTCATATAAGGATTATGTGTTTGAATATGGATTATAATATCATTAGGCCTTTGCCTCTTCCTTTCTTTGCTGCCTCTCCACTGTCCTTGCACTCCATGTTCGAGCCATAATGGATGTTATATATTTCCTTAAAGTGCCCTGTTCTTTCATACCTAGAGGTATGAGAAGTTCCTCTCCAGGAAGACCACCATCCATCTTTGCTTGGCCAACTCCTATTCACACACAGATCCCAATTTAGAAATCAAATTCTCAAAAGCTAACACAATATCACATTTTAGTATAACAGTTCTGCATTTGCTCAATAGTATGGGACTATAAAAATGACCATGAAAGCTGAAACTGTACAGATAAGTATAATCAAGGGGAAATTTATAATCAGTCCAAGTCCTTTAAAATCTTTAGTCAAAACATTTAAAAACTCCTTACTTTGAGTTATACATTCACAGGGAAATAAAAGTAATAATTAAACTAATAATCACTTTGTACACTGAAATATAAAACATTAGAAACACTGAGAATTAAAGTGCTTTAATTCTTTGTTAAAAACATTATCAATTTAAAGGGCACTGAAAACTCAACTTAAAAAAAAAACTCAACTTTTAAAAAACTGCAATCCAATTAGAAAATGGATTTTACTGAAGAAAAATCCATTTTACTGAAGATATTTCACAGATGGCAAATAAGCACTTGAAAAGATATTCATTAACCATTGTGGAAATGTAAATTAGAATCAAATGAGATTTCAATGCACAATGATCAGAGTAGCTGAAATAAAAAATAATGATAACACCAAATTCTGGTTAGAGTTTGGAGAAAACAGATCACTCATACACTGCTACTGAGACTGTAAAATGGTACGACCACTCTGGAAACAAGCTGGGAGTCTCATAAAAAACTAAAAATGTATTTACCATATTATCTACCGATTGTAGTCTTAGGCATCTATTCACATAAAAAAATGGAAATTAATGCTCATAATAGTTTCCTTATAACAGTCAAAAAAGTAACAGAAATGTCCCTCATGAAAGAACACTTAAACAACTAGGTACATACGTATGAAGGAATACTCCATAGTTATAAAAAAGGAACAAATTATTGATACACCAACTGGCATGGATCTCAAGAGAATTACCCCGAGAAAAATGTCAACCTCAAAAGATACATGCTATTTATATACTGTATATACACCCACACTCACATATACATATACACATAAAACATTCATGAAGTAGCAAAACCATAGAGATGGAGAACAGAAGGCAGTGAAAAGCAAGTGGGACAGCGGTGGGCATAACTATGAAAGGAAACACTGCAGTGTCAGAGCTGCCCTATATCTTGACCATGATGGTGGTTACATGAAACAACACATACAATAAAATGGCACAGAACTAAATACATGCTTACAGCCATACACACACATAAGACACACACACAGTGTGTATATAAAACTGGTGAAATCTGAGTAAGGTCAGAACTGTAGCAATATGGATTTCTGGGTTGTAGTATTGTACCACACTTGAGCAAAATGTAAGATGCCACCATTGGGGGAAACACAAGATTGCTCTACATTATTTCTGTAAACTGCATGTGAATTTACAATCACTTCAAAATAAAAATTAAATTAAAAAAATATACCAAGTGCAGTTTAAATAGTGCCATCCTTCTCCTTTGTGTCATGTAACTTACAACATGGAACGAGCATCTGTTTCATCTTGGTGAATTGTTATACTTCTTTCTAAGTTTGGAATCACTTCCAACATTTTATCTTTTGCCCTTTGAATGTCATGAAAGTTCTACTAGAGTTCCTCTAATGTGAAGATCCTGCTGGTGTCACTTTATCTTTTTCAATCTTTATCCTTTTCTTCATAAACAATTTCCTCACTTACTTGGGAAAATTCATCTTAACAAAGATCCTCTGGCTGCATATCTATAGGGTCTCTTGTACTGAATGGTGTCAACATTCCCATAAGCCAGCAATTTCTTCTGTAATTCCATTTACGTTTGCCTTGAATTTCACTTCCAGCAATATCACTTTTCATTTCTTTGCTGCACCTTTCATCTTTGTTGGCCAATTCTTTTTTTCAACTACACATTTTTGTAAAATGTCACACGGGTTTATCACTGGTTGACAAAGAGATAACAAAACTTCATGCTTTGCTGTCTGTGAGAACTGACTAACTGATGTGCAGTGACCAATCACTGACAGGCTTTGAAAGAAGTAAAATGATTGGTTGGTCACTGACTGTGAATCCTACCTGTTATTTTCCTAGTGATTTGTGGACTGAAGAGCCCACAGCAAAGTTTGTACATTATGCAAATATTCATAGTTAACACATTATGGTAAATGAAATTTAACAGCATTCTTTGAGGATTGGTATTATTTAACAAAACAGTTGGTGAAGTTAAATTGAAGTAGTTGAAGTTTGCAGAACCATGCAAAGTGAGGGCTGCCTGTACTTGCTTCATGACCTATCCCCTCCATAGTATAAAATCCCCTAGGAGAGCAGTGACAGCATTTTGTCTGATCCTTGCTGTATCTGAAGGACTTAGCAAAATTCCAGAACACATAAAAGGCACTCAATATATTTTTGTGAGATAATGAATGTATAAAATTTAGAAAACTAAGATAAATTAAACTGCATATCAGCATTCTCACCAAAAAATTGTTTTGCCTTATCCTTTATTTCCTCCGTATGTAAATTCTAGAGAGGATTTGACGAGTGATTTGGACTCTCAGAACTGGTAGGAAAAATAAACCTGAAAAAAAAATATGTCAGTGCACTTTTAAATGTCCATACACAATCATACTAGCAGTAATACCAATGTTAAAATTGAACCCTAATAAAGTAACACTACAGAAATCCTGGAGTCTAAAACCATCTCTTGATTAATTACTTAATATAGTTTAAAAAAAAAAAAAAAAAAAAAAAGGCCAGAAATAATATATACATGGTCTGTTTTTTGTTGTTGTTGTTTTTGTTTTTGTTTTTTTTCATTTTGTTTTACTCTTTTTAACCCAGCAATTTCCATCCTAAAATGCTGGTTTTCACTCCTGAACAGTCACCCACTGACATTAGAATGAGCCATCTCAAAAGTGTGCTGCAGGCTGGCAAAAGGATGTTATCCCAGGGTGTAAACTCTGCTAAAAATGCCCACTTAATTACTATGCTCATTGATTAAATCCAGAAACAGCTTCTATATGTTAGGAGAGAATTGTACACAAATTTTTTAAGATTTATCTTGTATTTTTAACTTGCCATTGAATTTTAAATATGTCATATTTGGAATGATCTATAGTATTTCATAACAATTATATATATTCTTATAAAAATAATATATATTCCTCAAATAAGATATTTAAAATGCAACATAACAAAAGAAAATTAAAAGCACTCATAATCATACTACTCAAAAATAATCACTCTTTATAGTTTAGCATATTTCTTTTGACTATGCATGGAAATACTTTTTCCCCCATACAACACTGGCTTCTTGCAATATCCACTCTTATAAATTGTGTTTCTTTGCATAATATACTATTAATGCTTTTTTATATTATTTTTTAAATTATTTTTCCTTCATCACTTAACATAAGTTAAATGGCAGTAGTAATGGCTAACATCCTTACAAAAAGTAGGGCAACAGGCTAAGAGATTTTTTAAGTGTTAACTCTTCTACTTCTTATGACAATATGAGAGTACTATTATTCCTATTTTATCTGGAGCATGAAACCAGCAGAGTTTTAAATAACTTGTTCAAGATCACACAGCTAATAGATGATGGAACCCAGATTCAAACGCAGGGCACTTTCCTCTAGCCTGCTCTTTAGTCCCCACCCTCTCCCCCTCAGGTGATCAGTTCCTACCCATGTGCGGTCAAGTCTGAATTGACCAGGTTCAAATTATGGTTAGGTTGGAAAAGAAATACAATTATTTCATTGGCAAATGTGTAACTGAAATCAAGAAAACACGGCAAAGTAGAAATGTTAATGGATTTAACTGCTTTACTGGAGAATTAAGACTTACTTGTATGGAAACAAAAGGCTGTTTTTTCCTTACGTGAACAGCCAACTCTAAACTTCTTAAGGGTGTAATGACGTTATTTTACACTGAACATTCTTTCTTTAGTATTGTTTACATTCTGAATATTCCAACATGAGGATGAGTTTTCTTCCACCTACATGTAGAACAATTAGGCTCAGTAATTACACCCTGTGTCCAAAAGTGAGAGAGGAGAGGCTGAAGCTGCTTAGCCAACCATTTTTTTCAAAGATTACAGAAAAGTAAATTTTTGTTCATGATGTCCAAGTTATTTGAAATTTAAAACAGTAGAATTGAAACACCTTAAACTGAACTATACTTATATCGGTCTTAATCTTCTTTCCTTTCTTATCCAGAGAAAGGTTTTGTTTTGTTTTTTTTTTACAATAGTAAAATGTCTTTTTATAAAAATATGGAACGCTTCACGAATCTGCGTGTCATCCTTGCGCAGGGGCCATGCTAATCTTCTGTGTATCGCTCCAATTTTAGTTTATGTGCTGCCGCTTGTCTACTAGAATATAATAACTTGGGAGTATTACGGAATTCGATTTCTCCCTAAAGTTGCTGAAAGTGAGGGAGTGAACTAAAAGGCATATCACTTTGCGAAAAGTAAGTAAATGGAAAATCAGTCCACACACAGTATGTGTAACTAGCCAGAGAGATAAATGCCTGTGCCGTGGGTGTCCTTGTCCTTCCGGAAAAGCATACCCTTTGCTTTCCTCCCAGGACCTCCCAGGTCCTCCCCACCATCATTTATTCCCTTTCTCTCCAGCATCTTCAGATTTTCCTTTAGTGATGCAGCCCCTGCATAAAATCTCCATCTTAAAAAAGAAAAGAAAAACACAACTCTTTCAGATTTCAGTTCCATTTTCCTACCTACTCTCTCCTGTCCTCCAGCCAAACTACTGAAGGGCTTCCTCACTGGCACTGCAATCTCACTTCACCACACGCTTGCTCTTGCTCCCTTCTCTGGGCGAACTAGTTCCTCAAGGGTCACCAACGACCCTATGAGGTATTTTTCATCTCTTATCTTACTATATCTTTCTACAGCAACATCAAAGATGGACCATTCTTTTGCATCTTGAAACTCTCTCCCCGACCAGGCTTTCACAACACAACCTTTGCTATTCTTCCTGCTACCTCTCAGGCGACCCTTCTCAGTTTTCTTAGGAACTCCTCTTTCTCTCCATGCCTCAACCGAAGGTGTTCATCCGGGTTTCTTTCTTCCTTGTTCGCATCATAAACCGAGACGCTCAGTGGGCAATCTCTTCCACACCCGTGGCTGCAGCCATCCATTCATGCTGATGATGAACAAATCTGTTTTTCTACTTCAGATCCTCTTCCAAACTATTACACACAATGGGCGTCTTTGGGAAGGATTTACTCGCTCTAAGTCACTCAGATAAGCAGCACGAGAGTGGAAACCGCAAGCCCCGCCCCCTGGCTCCACGTAGTCCCATGCGGTGTCCGCCACAGGTCCTAACTTCGCCAGTTGTGCGAGGGAGGAATGTGAAGTTTCAAAGAGGCGGTAGAAGAAATGTGAACTACAGAACTTTACCAAAGGGCCGTGGAACTGAGGCTTGGAAAGCCTAATAAAGGTGGAGAAGAGAGAATTTCTAGAAGGAAAATGAGGGTGGAGTCTGGAAGAGCTGGGAGAGGAGACATTCATAACACAGGAATCCATCTTCCCTAAAACAAGAAACAGAGACGGGCTTTCATCTTTCATGTTTCCCTTGTGCTGTATTTGAAATTACAGAATGAACGATGTATGTTCACGCCCCTCCTGCTATGACATCTAAGATTTGCGCATGCTCACTTCTGGAGCTGTAATTTAGGAACGCCTACATCAGCTAAGGATCAGAGTTCACATTTTAAAAGTGCCGTGTGGTTACACAGTATTAAGCAGAAGGAAAGAGGCCAAGATAGAGATCATGTACGTCTGATTGCTAACAGTCTTTTACAAGTTGTAGAACATGAGCTAGTAAGTACAGTAGTCTCCACCTACAGGCAAGAATGAGTGGGAGGGAAGAATGAGGAGGGGGCTCTCCTTCAGGGACCAGGTGGATGGCCCCAGCTCCTCAAGACTCCTCATTCCACCGTGGGCGTTAAGAATTAAACACTTCTGGCCACTGTGACAGCACACACCGTTCCCTGCTACAGTTGATTTATATTTATAGAATAGCTAGCACCCTGCAGCCAGAACAGATCAACACCGCACAAATAATTATAAATATTCGTACATTCAAAGGCAAGGGCTGTCTTTGTTTTTCAAAATGAAAGGGGAGTAAAAGATACAATGTTTTCATTTCTAGCACTTTGCTACAATTATCTTAATCCCGACCTCATTATATTGGTAATATATTTACATCTGATTATACCAAAACTATTGCTTATGTCTGTCTGTCCACCTTCACTATCAACATTACTTTTACCAGTCCATCTTTTTCTAGGAACTTAAGACACAGCATCACCTTTATGAATAAATGAATTATTGATGTGTTTTCACAATAACTAGTAGTGATATGGGATAGACATCACTCCATTCAATCACCTCACTTCACCAGCCCCACTCCCATATCAAATTTCCATGGCACTCATTAATAATTGCAGAGAATAGGCTGACTCACAGAGCTTGTATCAATTGCAATTTTATTTCAGAATTATGGAGTTAACCCAAAGTTAGCTTCAAGATATTTTTATAACCCTTAATACTAAAATAGATCAAAATTAGTCACCTCTTTCAAAAGTTTAGAGGGGTAGGAGCAGCCGAACCAAAGTTTAATCAGTTATGTTAAAGCAGAGACCAAATTCCGCCTGATAACAATCAGGGTTTATGACAATGGTCCTTAAGCCTGAATGAGGGAGTATATTGAGGCCAAGAGCCTACAAGAGCATTAGGACACCATGGGGGGTGAGGGGAGCACTTCACTCACACCTTGGTGTGCAAGCTGAGCCTTCTCCATGCACCATGGCCCATGATTTCTGCAGAGCTCCAAGAATTCAATTCCTGCTAGGTGTTCAGAGTAGTCCAACTGTGTGCAGGTCAGTGTTAACACTGCTCCATACTCAAGAGAAATTGTACTAGATTGGGGTCCAACATCCCTAGTTTCAACAACAGTGAAAGAACAAGGAAAGATGTAAGAGAGAACCTCAGGCTAAGCTCTGGGGCATTTTCCAAAGACTAGGAGATTCAGTCCACCAAAACTTCACACTGAACAATGAAATAACTCAGTGATACAGTGCTGTCTTCAACAGCAGATTACCTGGAAATAAGAGGTCTTTCTAAGTCTGTTGTTTAAAAATCAAATAATTATCCTGACAAATCATGGAACTAGAACTTGTGCAGCTAAATGAGAAAATATCCAGTAAATTATTTCAACACATAGGTAGGCAGAAAGATAATATGAAATGAGAAGTTGTTTTGATTTTTAAAGATGTGTAAGCAACATCTCGAAAACAGGGTTGGATTCCAGTTGGGAATAGTAGTTCTTGAAATTATAATAGATAGCTCAGACGTGGAGGCAGAAGAAGGAAAAAGGGAGATTATATATATGTCTATGACAAAAGTCTTCATATGTGATACTTATGATCATAGTTTCCACCATGTGATCTAGTTAGAAAGGATATCTTATGGGGAAAATTCCCTACTTTCTCTTGCTTTCACTAAGATACACTCCCCCAAGGTACTGGCACACAAATGTAGCATACAATACTACAAAAATTACCACCTTGCTGAACTGCAGGGCTCTTTACCAAGTAAGAAACAGTTAATTTATAAATGGTATCCATTTTTCAGTGTCACAGCCACATCACATTTTTACAGTATTTGTTTTATGCTTGCATTTTGTGCCTCATGAATTTCTATATTATATTGTATTTTGTAGACATGATTACACATTTAAGAACCATATATTTCAATAGCCTCAGAAATTCTTGTTGTTCAAAATTTGCAATAGTATCCACACTAATCTCTATACAAATTACTAACATTTTCATTTTATTCAATTTAAAAGACAGTATTTTCTATCTTTGAGTAAAATCTAATATTTTTCTGTATGTAATAAAATAATTCAATGTTTTCCTAAAGAATAAATTTTTATAACTTTTAACAGTAATCCAAAATGAAATTACTTTTTTGTTTCTGTTTGCAGTTCAACAAAAAGTCTGTAATACATCTGTGAGTGTCTGACTGTCTACAAGTTAAATTAACAGGTGAAGATTTAGCGATAGGCTACACAACAATATTTCAGTAGGCTGCTCATTTGGCAATATTCCTTTGGTGTAGAATCCAAGGAAAGCTGGGCTCTTTCACACACATTTCCACTGTTGCCTTTCAATTCACTGCCGCCTCAGTGATGGAAGGCAGGCGAGGCGCATCTTAATCAATACACATCAATCCCAAACCAAAAAAGAAACTTGTTTATCTTGATATATGAGCATTTTCGCTTCACTGTTATTCAGGGTTAGATCCTATCAACTTTTTAGGAAAAAAAGCCCTTCAAAACACTAAATAATGTTGTTATGTGACAGGGCTTAAGAGGACTTCTCATAAGAGGTCATCCTTTCAACCTAAATCTAAGAAAGCTTAAGAAATTTAAAGCATATCTTATTTACCAGGGCCTTTTCATTTTACTATCAGAAGACAAGTAACAATTATTGCTTTACTGATATTTATTAAGGCCAGAGTACTAACTCTTGATATATATTTTTTAATTTAATCCTCCTTTACTCTAATGGTCATAAGAAGCATTAATACCCCCTTCACAGTCATGGGCCACTGAGTGGCACAAACAGGATTTCAGGTTTCCCCAGTTCAACACCACCTCCTTGAAACTTCATCAGTCAGAGATGGAAGTGCTGTGCTGGATGCGAGGCATGCGCTGAGCGTGTGCGAGGCCAGACACTGGGTAAGGGTAAAGGGACTCGCTCTGGGAGGGGGCGGTTTCAGAAAGACAATGCAGAGTAGGAGAGGAGGGGAAAGGGGTGGTGACCTAGTCAGGAATCCAAGCCCATTTGGGAGGCGGGAATGGAGAGAGGTCCAGAAAAAGTGCACTTTAGAAACATTAGAAATAAGTCTAAGCAAGAGAAAAGAAGGGGAAGGTCATGGGGGCAGGGGTGCTTAGTGGTTAATCCATCAGTGACCCTGCCCAAGGCACCCTTGGGCAAGATGTAACAGAAGTGGTCAAAAAGAAAGGTCCGCCCTTCGCTTTCAGAGAGCTTGGGGAAGTGGCAGGCTGGGCAAACTTCCTGGTCCTCCACAGTGAAAGGAAAAATGCAGACTTCTCTGCTACCAAGGGAGGGCCAAAAAATTTCACGTGGCTTTTCCAGATGGCTGCGGTGCCGGGCCCCTAACCCCTGCGATGTGGAAGGGATGACTTGTAGTCTGAGGACACTGAGTTGTGATGACAGCTGCTATTAGAGAATGTCAAGGTGAATCATGAATTAGCATGCGACACATCCAAAGTATTAACCTAAAATGCATGGTGAGCACAATGCCAGGAATTTACCTCAAAACTTCTTCTTCCATATCTTCTACTTCCTTGGCAGAACTCCTAGAACATTCTCCAAAATGTTCATCATTCAGGGGCACCATGTGACTCACTACATGTTGACTTAAGCATCAATAAAGCTCCAAATATATTACGGTTATCCCTTCCACATGGCGACTTTCCCCATCTCGGTTTCAATATATCACGGTTCGGCATAAGAAATTAAATGGAAATTTGGGGGGAATTTTGTGGAAGCCGCAGCTGACACATGAAGGCCAGCAGAGGAAACAGAAGTTTAGAAACTCAGAAATGCTTAAAATATATGTATAATGTTGTATAATATTTAACTGAAATTTTACAATAAGGTACTGTAAACACCCCTATTAAAAAAGAAAGAAAGAAAGAGAAAGAGAAAAAGAAAAAGAAAAAAGAAAGTATTCAGACTTCTCTGGTAGGAAGGGAGCACCAAAAACTTTTACGTGGATTTTCCAGATCACTGGGGCTCTGCGCCCCTAACCCCCGCGATGTGGTAGGATAACTGTATTTCCTTTGGGGTAAATCCTGGTAAAACTAACTACAATGTTATTCCATATCCCCCACAACCAGAATTAGCCTGAGGTTATTTTCCACAGAGCACCACTGGCTAAAAGGTTTTTCAGAATATGGCAAATCTTGTTTCAGATTTGTAAATACTGCCAATCAGAGCTTATGAATAATAGGAAATTGCATCACTATTCTGAAATAATGTATTTCCAATAAAAACCAGAGAAAGCTGATGCTTTACATAGAATGAACAAATTTATGGTGGCCTTCAGATTTTCTTTAAAAATAGTGAAAAAGTAGTATCCAGAATGTATAAAGAACTAAAAAAAAAAAGGAAAAAAAAAAATAGTGAAAAAGGCATACTGTCCCTATAATTCCCTTCACACACTTAAGAATTCAAAGCAAATTGAGAATCACAAACACTTTGAATGAACATGGCTACATAGGAATTATCTAAATCTCTGAAAACTAGCTTTCCAGCTACCTAGAATGCTTCTTATATAGTGCAGATTATAGGGATTCCAGAAGTTATTTCAACTATTTAATTTATAAACTCTACATGTGGGTAACCGTTGGATAAAACCATACACACAAAAAAAAAAAATACACAGAAAGAAAAATATTTACACATGAGAGAATTTGCTCTTCTCATTCCCATTTTGTTTGACGGTGAAGCTAAACCTCTATTTTTCTATAAATAACAGTATCTTGCTACATTGTCTCTGTTTTTTTTTATAGCATTAATGAGATGTTAAGCAGAACATTAAGCATACTGTATGATCCTTTAAACTCAAGGTTATAAAATATGTAATTTTCAGTTAATAAAGAAAGTTTTATAGATTTGAAAATTATGTTTCATATTATATCATATATAAATAGTAAATATTAAATTAGAAGGTAGTTGATCGATTCATCTAAGTAAAGACAGTTTCGTCACCCAAATAATTTCCTTGGAAGTAGCATAGCTTATTCTCACGCTATCATGTACTATCTCAACATTTTAATAGAATAAGATACATACCAGATGCCCATTGAAATAAATTTATCACATCTTAGAGCACAGAAGGCAACCTTTTGGTGCGATTAATTTGCCTTCAAGTCTATATTGAGCTCACAGACATAATCAGATCATTTTAAGGACTATTCTCGAGAGCATTTATACCAAGAATCTAAATTATACTCATAAAGTGTTTTATAAAGGCATCTCTATTGATTCTCATTGATCAAAAAATTAAGAGAAAGAATGGCTAAGCAACTTTTTGCTGAAGTCTACCAGAAATCCTGATTTCTGTATTTCAAAAGACAGACTGAGAACATCTGAACTTTCAAATGTATTGAAATAAATTTTAAAAGTTGGATTAAAATTTTAAAAGGGCTAGTATCAAATAGCTTTTACAAATGGAAGCAGAGACCACATTTAATAGCAAAATTGCAAAGAGATAATTGCAGCATATAAATATATGTGTTCATTTTTCTACAAATTTAGCTTGAGACAATAAATTTAAATGCAAGTTTCAGCCATAAATACTTTCCCCGCAGAGATATCAGTGTGTCAATGACCCAGCATGAAACAGAATTTGCTATAAATTTGACTATTAATGTAATTGGTCCTCACAAACAGAAAAGAACCGGTTCCAAACCAGAAATCAAGGGAAGAAGAAAAAAGTCCATCAAACAGGAGAGCCCGCCTTCAGAAATCTGTTGGGAGAATGTTCTGTGTTTTCACTTTCAGACCAGAATTTAGTTGGTAATACTGTCTTTTTGCATGCTGCTTTCGACAGACAATGTCCTTCCAAGTAACATCTCCCTATTCAAACCCATGGTTATTTATCAACAAAACAAGATTTCAGAAAAAGAAGGAACAGATTATTAAGTCAGTCCTCCTCCTATTTTATAGAAAAGGAAACCAAAGCCCTCAGAGTTAATATTTAGCAAAGCCAAAACCTGTATTACTTTTTATTATTTTAACCTCTAAGTTGAATAGTTCATCATTTACTCATAGTCAAATTTTATCATAGTCCAATTATATCATCTCAATTATATAAAATTATTGTACTCAAATGTAAGAACTAGTTTATACTGTTATATAATAAAATTCTAACATAATTGAGATTTTGAGTCACAATGGATTTGTTAAAGGCTTAATTTTTCTTATGCGATCTCATTTTTAAGTTTCAAATTTTTATATATTTCTTAAAAGCAAATAACTTTCAAATTATATTTGTAATCTGGTTCTATGATGGGTGGCAAATGATCCATGCATAAACTTGCCATTTAGTTATAGAAGTCTACATTACTTATACCGAATTAAACACATATTGTGTGTTAAGACAGGATAATTATAAACATATATAAATAGAAACACATAATTGATTTGTCACTATTGCGCGCACATCTTGATATGCTATTGGCAATAATCACAAAAGAAAGAGTAGGCATTATTAAATAAGCTTTATCAATAATAATGATGACTGACTTCTGCAAAACAATCATATAAATAAAATTTTAAAAATAATAAAATAAAATAGCTTTCTCCTAAGCAATAGTGCTTGGATATTTTATTTTAAAGTATATGGATTGGGAAGCGGCTGTGGCTCAATCAGTGGGGCTCCCGTTTGCCATATGGGAGGCCCCGGGTTCGGTTCCCGGGGCCTCCTGGTGGGGGCGGGCCCGCCCGCATGGCGTGGTTGGCTGACCCGGCGAGCACAGGCAGCAGGGGGGAGATAAATGAATAAATAAATAAAATCTAAAAAAAAATAAAATAAAATAAAGTATATGGATAGGGAAGCGGCTGTGGCTCAATCAGTAGGGCTCCCGTTTACCATATGGGAGGCCCTGGGTTCGGTTCCTGGGGCCTCCTGGTGAAGGCAAGCCCGCCCGCACGGCGTGGTTAGCTGACCCAGCGAGCACAAGCAGCAAGGGGGGGATAAATGAATAAATAAATAAAATCTTTAAAAAAATAAATAAATAAAGTATATGGATAATAAATTAGCTATCTCACCTGTTCGTCTCACCTCTGCAAGCACAGCCTAAATGTGCACATTTTAATTTAACTTTAACAATGAATGGTCACATCCTCTCTTTCCTACTGAATACTGCCTTTCCTACTAGGGAGACTTATATACCTATAGTCTTTTATATTACAAATAAAGTTAAAAAAAATTTCTATCCTTTCTCTATCATCTTATTTATCTAAATCTGAGTTTCTTAAACAGTTTCTCCAATCTACTGTGGCAGAAACAATGACTTCTGTTTTGACCCGTGGTGTGGTTTTGACAAGCTGTACTTCTGTATTGCAAGTGGGGAATTTGAGAACGGGTCATTTTAATTACAATATGCTTATGCCTGCTTAAGATATGTTTTAATATTGGTAAAGAGTGTTTAATGAACACTGTAGTCTAAGTCTTCTAATTCCTTGGGAACATCCTACAGAACCTAGCATAATAAACCGCACAGAGTAGTCAAACAAGTAAAAACTTGTTATCTTCGTGGGCCAAACTCAAACTGTTTTTCCAGAGTACAATCCACATGCTCAGTTTCTATTTCCTAGCAATCTTATGTAAATCTCCATAGCCACAAACAATCAAAGATAGTTAGTCAATTTGAAAGTCATTTCTGAGTTTAAAGTTAAGAGCCTAATAAGTCACTTGAGTTTTGATTTCATTTGAATAGGGAAATCAAACACATCAAGTGTCGGCAGAAGGCCTCTCATAAAGAAAGGCAGTGTGGCAGTAAGAGTCTCCTTCTAAGTTTTTTCATATATAATTCAACCCCCTAACTTGGGCCTCATTAATACTAAGACCCTACATCAAATATGGGTCTCTTAGCACATTACAGCAGCGCTAAAATGGGAACCAATAGCAACTATAAAAATTACAACGTAATACTAGACCTGAGAGATTGAGAGAACCTTTGGGGGAAACATATTCACACTGTAATGAGTTACAGTGTTAGTTCAATTTTATAAAGCAATTAAATGAAGCAAACCCAGGACCTAATTTTTGAAATTTGGCTCTCTGATGTGCATACATAGTTTTCCCCACTCCTACAATCAAAAATAATGCAAAAAGCATAGATGTCAACTCATTCCAAAATTGATAAGCTTATTTTGTAAGTTATTGGGTTTAAATCTACAAGTGTCAGGAAATTATAGGATCTGGATTTTATTAAAATTTAGAGAGAAAAGGAAGAAGGCCGTTGATGGTAGTCAGGGACAACAGGAAGCAAAGACTTACGGAGAAAATAAACTGGACTTAGGGTAACAGAGAGCATATAAATAAATTGAAGGGGGTTCTGGGATGAAAGGACAGGGACAACGCCACGATCAGCACTTACTCTCTACAAACAAATGAACAACAAAAAATCAAGTAATGCAAGAGCAATTCCAATAAAGGGAGAGGTGAGAGGTACCTTAACAATTAACTATTCTGTTGTGGTTTTTTGTTTGTTTTGTTTTTAAAGTCAAAACACTAGCAAACCTGCTATAAGGCCAATGAGTAAGAACGTGCCTTTGCCAGTTGTTTCCTCTGACTAGATGGAGCTTCCTCTGACTAATGCTAATTTTCCCCCAGCAAAGCCGTATCATTCTTTTCAAGTTACTTCCAAATTATTTTTAACACAAAATTAGTATCACTGCCCCAAGACTGCTACTAACTGGAATGAGGAGAATCTTAGTCAGGAGTCATATCTTTCAGCTCTTCAAGGTCACAGGGTCAGAGTGAAGGGCCTACTGCAAAATCATAACCCTACCTCTAGCACTGAATCCTTCTGTGCTCTTCACCAAGCAACCACTGCCCCTTCTCTGGGACTAAGCTATCCTATCTGCAAAGAAAGGAAGTTGGACTAGGTTTCTAAAGTGCCCTCCAGCTCCTAAGTACAGACTACAATAACGGTGTTTAAAATCCAGGTACCAGAAAATCTTTCCATTATTCAGTGAATACATAAGAATAAAACACTTCACTTCTTTCCAAAAGAACAAAAATCACCAAAGAACTAAACCGCACAGGTGACTTAATTCACTTTCTTTTAAAAAACCTTGGCTTTGCATTCAATTTAAATTCCACCTAGCTTCAAGAGTAAAGCTTTCTGCCTTTAATATGTAGTAGGCATTTCACCAAGGGGAAAAAGTTATCCTGAAAGTGCCTTTACATATTGATTTTCCCCCTTACTGTCTCACCACCCTTTCACCAAAGTTTTACTGCACCATTTTCTACTCCTATATTCCTAAAGAAATGGTGTAGCTTTCAGAAATGCAACAATGATGATTTTAGAGTAGGCTCATTTCCAGAGTATAGTATAATGCTTTGATGAGCACTGAAGAGATAATGAACGGGTTCCAAATGGAAGTAAGTTTCAGAGACTGACCATCCTAGGTAAAACCTCAGCAGATAAACACAATATAGACAGAGATTGCGTAAGATATTCAAATATATCAGGCCCTGGTCTGATAAGCCTGAGTTTAATTTTGCCTTTCACCATATGAAATAAAACTCTGTAAGTGAAAACTGAGTATTCTTCAAGGTTAAATGCTTGACATAGAGAATATTTGAAAGAAATTTAGTTCTGTTCCATTTCCAAAAAATAAAGTTTGTAGATTAAATTTTAATAACCTTGTAGATATTACTTTTTTTCCAAACTTAATATACTTGTATGGAGATGCTGGGGGGAAAATGTCAAAATTTAGAAAATTAAAAGAAAAATAAGCTTTAGATATTATTAAAAGGCTATTTATTTAATTTATATCCCTTGTCTTACATTTTATTAAGTTACGGGTGGCATAGCCTACACACGAGGATGACATGTTCCTGAAGAATATTCTATGCCTATCTTTGTAAGGCAGTCTATTCCAGAGCTGGGTACTTGGTGCTCACAAAGGAAGACAAGTAGTAGTAGAAGCACGAGACCCTTTCCTCCAAAGCTGACGGCCTCACAGAGGGACAAACCATTCATAACTGTGAAAAAAAAAAACTCAGAATAAAGCAAAAACACAAAGGAGATTGAAAATCTGAAGGAAAAGCAAAAATTATAATCATGAAGGAAATAATAGGAAGAGCAAATGAAGTTTTTAGAGCCTTGTTCAAAACAGAATACTCTCCTAATTCAGTTTGTCTTCCCCCAACACACACACACATACACACATTTTATTTCTTGTGGCATATTTTTAAGAATGCATCATTCCTTTTAAATATTTATTGATCTGTTAATGCCCCATTTGTTGATTATTCACCATGTGGAAGATTCTAAGCAAGGTCCTGAATGGACAAGATACAATGAGGAGTAAGAAATAGAAACTGCATTTCAGGGGCTGAGAATCTGGAAGGAAAGACATGTCATTTGGTCCCTTGCACATTAACAGGCCCAAAATAAATATTTTTAAAATATAGTATTTGAAAATAACAAGAGGTTTAATGGTAACAGCTTGTGCTCATACTGTAGTTCTTATCTTCCCACCCACAGAGCTTAATGTACTAAATAAACACCATCATCCACCAGGGCATCCCTGTTATTGATATAGCTGGAAAGTATTATTCATTCTTTACCCAAATGAGGAAAAGGGTTTGGAAGGTTAAATTAGTTGTTCACAGCTACAGAGTTAACAGTGATATAGGGAATAGAGCACAGGGTTCCCTAAGCTATTGATCCAGATATATATATATATTTTTTTTCATTTCCTAAATAAAATATTTCTCCTTTATAGGCCTTTAGGGGTCTTAAATGGTTTCTCACAGTAAAATTATTCATGCAGCACTGACTTTTTAACATCAAGATAATTCAACATAGCCAGTTTGCATTTTTATATTTTAAAACCTACTTAAACGGGCATTAATTTTCTGATGAAAATTTTCTAGTCAATAAAATTCTAAGTTTTACATTCACAATTATCCCTGAAACGTTCCAAAATTTCTGTATAAAAGTGCCATGATAAAAATCATTATTTTGTAAATTAATTTCAGACTTTTTAAGCTACTATTAAAACACACACACACACCCACTGCAAGGGTTCTCATTAAAAAGCACTTTAACTTCTCACTTTAAGAATGAAAAGATTACATTCTGTTTTATTGTAAAAATAAATTATTACATTGAAATCTGTTTGCCTTGGAAATAAGTATTAAGTATTTGGTTCCAAGCGATAAGAAATCATGTTTTCCCATTTTGCCCTTTGTTATTAGCATCGGCAATAACTTTATCATGTCTTGTGGCTATTGTTTCAGTATAATTGAATTCTTAGAAGATTTCATTTGCCTCAAAACATTTCAGGAGAACAATATGAACAACTCAATTAAAACCAGACAACTCAGTGAATTCAAACAGAATAAACACTAATACTGGGGCCTATGAATTTTACCATGCTTTCCCCTACTCTACCACTTGCACCACCTCCATGAGCAAGAAATTCAGAAAAACACTTGCTTTGTCTTTGATTCTTCCCCCTCACCATTATTATCCTGCCAATTCATTTTATTAGCTACATGTGCTTAATCGGTTTAGACACTATCAGTACTGGAATGTGGAATTAGTAAAAATAAATGGCTACTTCAATATCAATTAATAAAAGAACAATTTTATTGTTAACTATTTCTAACCCAGGGTTAGCTTGTTTATATATTCTCCTGAATTTTTTTTATTAAAGTACCTTTTTATAAGTGTATTATTAACCACAGTCCATGGTTTATCTTAGGTTTCACTGTTTATGTTGTGCAGTTCCATGGATTTTTTAAAATTTTTATTCCAGTTACATATATACCTATTTTTTTAAATGCAATTGATTTACAGTTTTACTTCTATTGTAAAACTGTTGTTACTCTTAAAGGTCTGAATTGTTAGTTATTAAAATAACCTGGAACACTTCGAAATCCATTACCAATCAGCTGCTCTCCTTCTCACACCTCACTGGCATATTCAATTACTTGGCTGAAGTGCCTCCATCGACCCAAATATGGTTGTGGGGCCAAAACAAGAAAATGGGAGCGCACTAACCACTAATCTGCCAACCCAATCACCAACCTTTCTTTCCTCAATTAACAAGTAAATGTGTTAAATCTCAACAAAGAGCCACCTAACTGGATTTTATTCTTCAACTCTAAATTCTCAGTCTTTAGTGGCTTTCTGCTTAAAGATAAAGAGTTAAATAGCATTTTACTGCACGGAAAAACTGCTTAGAGTTTAGGGACTCTGAAGGACTCAGCTATAAGAAATGAACACCGGCCTGGTTTACCTAGGTTTGACTCTATTATCTTGGGTCTTACTCATTTAGTGCCAATTTCAGATAAATCACTTGGTCACCCTAACCTTAAGCCCAAGTCTTCTGACTCTATAGCCACCTTCTTACTATGGAATCTTTTTAGCTGCCCAATGGATTCTTCCTAGAAACAGTCCAGCTAGCACTTGTCTACATAATAGCAAAGAAATGGATTTCAGAGAGAAACTAGTTAGAATTTGGTAATGATCCAAGCTTGTCACGAAGATAACGGAGAATGGTGATAAACCCCAATTGGAAAGGAAGAAGTAAAGTTGAGAGGGAGAGTCTGCAGTGAGGAAAGGATTTTCTAATGCTTCAATTAAAACCATGTCCACCCAGAAAGTCCACCAAGAACAAAAGAATCCAGCCATGAAATAGGCTTCAGTTCATTCAAACATCCAACATATCTGGGCAAACCAAATCAAAGGTGACAGAAGCACCAGATGTACACTGCTACCCTGTTCACTTAGTCCCTCCTGGGGATTGCTAAGTAGTTGAAAAGTAAGTAAGAAACAGAAGGTCAAATAAGGGCTCTCTGCAGTTGGTCTTTCTCATTTGATTTTAAGTTACTGAGGACATGTAATAAAGTTTTTAGTTACTCTGTGTTTTAAATGTTTACACATGATACTCTGATGACCATGAATGAATATTTCATGGTAAACAAATTAAACCCCCATCCTGTTCTCAGAACAGTACAGCTAGCTTCTTGGTGCATCACAAAGATATTTCTGGTAAGTTCGTGTCCTGACTCACCCTTTGCCAAATTTTGAACAGAAATGGGAAATGGGAAAATGAGCAGAATAGAAGGGAAAAGACTCACTATATATATGACTGTGGGTGTGTATATTACACCATCTGCATGGACCATACACTATAAGTGTTGAAAATATGAGGGAGGCAATTGCAACACAGGAAATGACATTAAGACTAGAAAAAGTTCAATATATTTTAGTTAGTATTCCCAAGTAAAATCAAGGTGTGCTTGGCATAGCAAAAGTTACAACCAAAGATTTGTACTAAGGCTCCTAGTAAACCAACTAAATTTAATCATAAACTTAATATTTACATTAGGATTTTTTCACCAAATAATGATATACTCAAATACAACTGCAAGGTTTGGATCTTGAACTTTATTCACTGCAACTCTGTGTTAATTCACATTTTGCTGTGGAAATATATATACATCAATTAGGTACTGATGCATATTCAATACATCTGCAAACAAGAAGAGAGGAACTATTGAAACTCAAAGAGCTAGAAATTTACACAACATGCACACACACGCATACACACACTGCATTTGCTTCCATTACTTTGATGTCTATCAGTAGTTGCACATTAGAATCAACCAGGAAACTTTAAAATTTTCTATGCCCTGGCCCTAACTCAAACCAACTGAACCAGAATTTCTGGGGTGTGGCATTAATCCTTTGTAAAGAATCCCCAATGGTTCTAAAATGCAGTCAGGCTTAAGAATCACTGTTCCATATAATTCTGTCTTACAACATTGCTTAAATGTTACTTGAAATTATCTTTTCTTCTGGACCTAGTATCCTAATTTTCCATTATCCAAATAACAGAAAACCTTACAAATTCTTAAAGGCAATTGTACAATAAATATGCAATCAAGTGCAGGGATCTAGAATGTGGGACCTCCAGCACCCATTGCCCTTGTGTTATAGGTCACTCCCAATTTCTTTTCATGGGATAGATCTTTTATTCCCTCTGAGCACATTTTGACCTCAGCATTAGAAGTATTATCATTCCTTTGA
Source organism: Tolypeutes matacus (assembly GCA_026826555.1). Classification (NCBI taxonomy): domain Eukaryota; kingdom Metazoa; phylum Chordata; class Mammalia; order Cingulata; family Chlamyphoridae; genus Tolypeutes; species Tolypeutes matacus. Next base: position 3,373,995 of record JAKSZT010053888.1, on the reverse strand, counting down.
GCAATAGAATTGCTTCTATTGTATGGTGAGTGACTTTTATCTTATGTTGCAATTAAATACACTCCCGCTTTTTTCCCTTACTAGAAGGAAGAAAGGAAGAGAGGAAGAGAGGAAGGGAGGGAGAGAGGGAGAGAGGGTGGGACAAAGGGAAAAATTCAGGGACTAATATTTACAATTTAATATTAATTTCACATCTTTTTACATTATTTCCTTTCTTTAATTACAAAGATGGAAAGGTAGGTAGGTTTTTAATAATTCTATGCTACTCTAAGCTCACCTACATCACTCTTAATATTATTTGTCAATATGGCACATATCCCTCTGGTGACAAGCCCAGTACTGCTTAGACCCCTGTGCATATTCTCTGACCTTTAAATATTGGCCTTCTCTGAACTCTAAATACTGGCATGATCAGTCCTTAGAAACTCTTCCACTCTCTGCGTATTATGTGTCATTGTGATCTCATCTTGTCTCTTTGTTTCAAATACCCTCTATATAGTGAAGACTACTAAATACATATCTCCTGCTTGGTCCTCTCCCCTGAATTCCACACTTGGATTACCAAATAAGTATTTCAAATTTAACAGTTGTAAAATCTAACTCTTGTTCTTCCCCAAACACCTGTACCTCCCACGTATATGCCCAGTGTATTAATCAGCCAAAGGGGTGCTGATGCAAAATACCAGAAACCGGTTGGCATTTATAAAGGGTATTTATTTGGGGTAGAAGCTTACAATTACCAAACCATGAAGTGTAAGTTACTTCCCTCAGTAAAGTCTGTTGCCACGTGTTGGAACAAGATGGCTGCAGATGTCTGCAAGGGTCCAGCCTTCCTCTTCCTCTTAAGGCTACTTCCAATATCGGCTGTAGGCTGGGATAAGTCTCATCTCTCTCCCGGGTCTCATTTCTCTCCAGGCTCAGCTGCTCTGTTTTCTCCACAAGGTCAGGTGCAGACTGTCAGGATCTCTCTCTTCCTGGGACCTCTGCTGTGTCTATGGAGCTGTCTCTACTCCTCTATGTTCTTCTCCTGTGTATTTTCTTCCCCGGGAATCCAGCTCAAAACTCCAACTAACTTCTCTGCCGTTTAGTTTTCTCTGTGAGTCCTCACCCAACATCCTACTGAAGAGGCCCAATCAAAGCCTTAATCATAATTCAATCAGTAAAAGTAACCTCTGAAGTTAATACAATCTAATATGCCCAGAGGAAAATACCAGTTCACAAACATAATCCAATATCTATTTTTGGAATTCATAAATAATGCCAAACTGCTATACCCATCACCTTAGTTGATGACTGTTTAACCCTTTTAGGTGCTCATGTAGAACATTTTATTCATCCTTGACTGCTCTCTGTTTCCCACCACACATCCAATGTGTGAACAAATCCTACTAGTTCAATGCCCCATAGGCTCCACTGATAATATCCTGGTCCCAAGTCACAGTGTTTTTACTTGGATTATCACAGCGTCCTAACTAACCTCCCTGCTTCTACCCTTGCCCTAACCAAGGTCTACTCCTCACATCCTGCAGGAAATGTGACCCAGTTAAGAAACAAGTCAACACATCAGTCTACTCCAAACCCTGCAAAGTTCTATATAATCAGATCCTATTAATTGCTGACTCCATCTTTTCCCCAACTACAACCTCCTTCACACTCACTCTCCAACCTCCTGACTCCTCCTCAAATGACAGCCATCCTAATCCTTTGGGGACTTCCCATTTGTTCATATTCTGCCTGGAAGGTTTTTCCCCTAGCCATAGGTACAGTTTACTCCCTCCAAACTGTCTTTAGTTTTCTCCATAGCATTTAGAAACACTGGATATTTTACTTATAACTTTTCAATAATCTTTCTTCCCACTAAAATGTAAGCTTATTAAATATGAGGATTTTCATCTACTTTGTTCATGGATTTATCCCAAGCGCCTGGCAAATAAACTATTGCATAATTTGGGTGAATGAGTGAATGTATAAATGAACGAACGAATGAGTGAATGAGTTGGTAAATAACAGGTAATTAGAACTGACCAAATTATATTCGTCACAGTACTTTCTCTTATAATTAAAAAGCTTTAGGAGAGTTAAAAGGGATATGAAAATTATCAACTTCATTAAAGCAAGCAGAAACCTCCACTACCACCCCCAAAAAGAAACAGAATCGAAGTTTACTAGACAAAGATAATGTACTTAGCTCAAAAATAAATGGGAAGAAATGTCCTAATGAACATGGAAGGTCAGCTAAAATGACAACTACATGCAATCTTTATTCAATCTATAGACTTTAATCAACTAATATGCTACAAGCATAAATTTTTAAACACATTAAAACTCTTCCTTTCTTAATGCAAAAATTAAAATTAAAATTAAAAGAGCACTTGTTTCTCTGCTCTATATAATTCAAATACAAACAAAAAATTATATTTCAGATGCAATGTATAAATACAGTTTGTTTTTTTAGGATCTGAAGATTCATAGAACTTTACTGAAATACAACAAACTAACAGCAACTATTAGAGTGAAATCTATATTTCAATAAATAACGATTATAAGTTACTTATATATGTTGAGAAATTACTATCCATGTGCACTGGAGAGAAAAATATAATAATCTAAGTTAAAATAAAACATAAGTTTGATCCTCCTTCTGGTCAACACTGCACAGGTCCTATTAAACCAACCTTCCCAAAGACAGCAATTAGAAACTCTGGATAGTATACTGAAAACTACCTGAAGGCACTGGAGAGTAGCCAAAAGAAGACAGATTGTCAGGACAGGTTGACACGTGGAAAATGGAGAAAGGCATTGGGGGAGTTTCCCATTATTTTAAAATGAATTCTAACCCAAGTGAAAGCAGCAGTCCCTGTCAGGCAGGGGGCACTAAATATTCTGAGGTTTTAAGGTATAAAATGAAACATATTTCTTTATACTAGCCAAAAATAATCAGAAAATATTTTAATCCATTTAAAGTAGAGTAGAAAACTTAAAACAGTAATAACTTTAACAAAAGATATCAAAACCTCTATTTTTAAAACATAAAACATAGCTCAGAGAAATTGAAGACATAAACAAATAGATATGGCAAGTTTAGGACTTGGAAGATTCAGTATTCTAACAATGTCACATGTTCACCTCTAACACTAGCTGGCTAGGTCAGTGGAAGGAAAGCTTTGGTCTTTTAGGATACTCACTCCAGGCCTGGAAAGCAAACCTCCTCAGTGCTTATTTTATTGTTTAATAACGTTTGCTATTTAAGCTTTATTGTTAAATGAGGTTTGTGTTTATTTACGGCTTTACGTGAAATAAGAAACAATGAGTTGGAGGAAATGGACAGCACAGTGAAGCTCAAAGTAATGTATCTAAGATTTCCCACAAAACAGTTAAGTACATGGAGGAAATAGCAGTAGGCCTGCCAAGTTCTATTCAGTCCGTGTAAACCATTACAAAAGAGGCTGCAATCCTAAAACAATGCGGCAAGAAGGATATCAAAAATGTGTTCATCTAATAAGAGAAATAACTTGTGAAGATTTTATTCTTGGGAGTGAAAGCACTTTTCAGAAAAAAAAACCTTTAAGAAAAAAGGATTTTAAAGCTTTTCCATTCTAGATATGCCTAACTCTCTTTGAAGTAGTGGAATCGAAATTAAAAGACCACAGAGGAGGGAAGAAGGTATGACTCAAGCAATTGAGCTACTGCCTACCACGTGGAAGGTTCCAAGTTCGGTTCCTCCTGGAGAAGACGAGCAAGACCGTGAGCTGGCATAATGGGCAGGCGCAGCAAGCTGACACAACAAGATGACGCAACAAGGAGACACAAAGAGGAAAGGCAATGAGAGATACAACAAAGCAGGCAGCTGAAGTGGCTCAAGCCATTGAATGCCTCTCTCCCACATGGGAGGTCCCAGGTTCGGTTCCGGTGCTTCCTAAAGAGAAGACGAGCAGACACAGAGAGCACACAGCAAATGGGCAGAGATAGCAGACAGCGAGCACAAACAATGAAGGGGTTGGGGAATAAATAAATAAATCTTTAAAAAATAAAAAAAAGAACACAGAAGAGACTTAAGAAAGACATCATCTTTGACTGAATCAGTACAAGATACCAGACCAGGAGATGAGCAAAGTGGGAGTTTTTTTCTCCCCATGATAAACTAAACCTTCCCCACTTACTATGGGTTAGAGAACTGTCCAATTTTGAACACTACAGAATTCTTTTACTGTACTGTGTGAATTTTCTGATATTCAGTGTAATAGTTTCCTGGAAAATCACACACAAACGTACACACAGACCTGAAAATACGTACATATTTACTATATGGCCATTTAAAAGTCTTCTGATACCCTCTATAACTCATTTATGGAACCCAGGTTTTAAAAAGAAAATCTGCACTTGATTTTCGAGGTGGCGTAAAATTCATTAATGATTACAGTATGTAGATGAGATATCATAAGAGCAGAGGGAATGAAATTCAACCTTCTCTGATTCCTGAAAATAGAGAAATAAGGCACAGGAAGAGCAACCAACATAATCTAATTACTCATTAGAACAGAAACTCACAACTTAAATCCCAGATATATCTCTAATCTCTGACAAAGATTAAAGAAGTTGCCCAAATAAGCAGCAGTTGGGTAAGTACCTGTGTGTGCGCTACTTGATGCCATATAATAAAAAATCAGTTACACTGATGCATGATAGAACATCCGGATTTAAAAGGAATACTAAAAAGCCATAACAGGCATATTCAGACTTAATTTTTCAAATCTATACATTTATTGGTACCTCTTTGAAGGTACCGGTATAGTAACAGAGCTTCAGGTCAAGTACTGTCAGATACTTTTAACAATTTTTCCAGTTTCTCAATGTTTTATATATGATTGCATTTCTTCTTCCTCTGGTTTTACAACATTATAAGCTGCAGCTGATGTCAATGTTCTGTGAAATCCAAAGTAAACTGACGCATTTCACAAGAAAAAATGAGCAAAAATAAGATGGATCACAATGCAATTTTATCAACTGCAAAGAGAATAATGGCTATGCAAAAAGAGTCCACAGAGTTGAGAAACAGTAACCCTCTTTCACACTATTTCCATATGTTAAGTATTTTAGCTTTGTTAGGAATAATATTTGAAAAGTTCAGGTACACCTACAGTACTGTTTTATGAAAATCATTTTCAAATATCATTTATATGTCACAGTGCAAAGTACCTGCATTAAGTGAATAATTACGTAGAAAAGGCAATTTTCTAAATTGGACAAAATTCCTAATGAGGTGCTGAAAAATTATAATGGGAAAATGCAATTTATTCCTCACTACAAAAAGTGAAAGAATTCAAATCAATTCCTTACAGATTAATGAGATTACTAACCAGCTTTGTCACCTTAGCCAAGGGGATGAGAAATAATATTTATTAAACGTCAATTACCTGCCAGATACTACCAGATGCTGCCCAAACATTTTTCATATCACAGATAGAAAATTTTTCAGAGAAAGAGAGCTTATTATTCCTAATTTACCAATGAGAAAATGGAAGCTCAGAAAGGTTATGTTTCATGACCAAATAGCAAATAATAGAACCTGGATTTGAATTCAGGTTGTTGTGGCTCTCGTGTCAGCTTGCTTTCATCTACACTCTATTCATTTGTAAAACGAAAGGTTAGACTAGAGATCATCTCTAGGGTCTCTTTAGATCAAACGCAAACTCATTTCAATGATGTAGAGTATTATTCTGGTGCTCCTATCAGAAAGTTTATAGGTTATACTGAGTTTGGAGATGTCATATGTCAACATACATGGAAAACCGAGTAAAAGGGAATGTGTCTTCTATTATATTAGCTTCCCAACAAAATATAATCAAGTACCATATGACATTTAAATATGGACAATAAGTAGTTAAAAGCAGCATAAAGGAAACCTATACAGAAATTATAAATCTTTCTTGTTCACCATTGATTTCTCTTTTATTCAGCACAATGTAATAATTTCCCACGTCTTAGGGGTATCCTTGCTGAACACAGATATGGAGCATTTAAAATTCCAAATATGATTACACCATTGCAATTGGCTCAGTACAAATTGCTATACCTGCATAAATAAGAGACTACCTTGTTTTTTAAAAACTGGAGTTGAGTACTAAGAGTTCATATAAACATTGTGACTATACAGAAACTTTATGACGAAGAGTGTGACATATAACAACAATAGTCAGCTCTTCCCACTGGCTTCTTACCTTCACTGAAATTTTGAGTAAAAGAAAACAGAAAAAATAAAGTCACCTCTACAAAGCTAAGGAGATGCTGTTTGTTGGTTTCACTAGCAATGAGTCTACCTGAGTATTGCAAGAAAAATAAAAATAAAAATCAGTGCCACAGAGAGCAAAGTTTTATTGTCATAATTTGCTTTAGTTTCCTAGCTGCTAAAACAAATACCATACACTGGGCTGGCTTAACAAAAGGAATTTACTGTCTCACGGTTTCAGAGGCTAAAAGGGAGTCAGTATCTTCTGGCTGGTCAGCACTCTTTGTGGTTTCTTGAGTTTACCGCTATGTGGCAATTTACATGGCGGCATCTTCTCCTTTCTCTTCTAGGTTCCAAAGACTTCAAGCTTCTGGCTGCTCCTTGTGGCTTTTCTCTTCCATCTCCAATGCCCCTTTCTTAAAAGGACTTCAGCCATGTTATTTTAATGTCCGTTCTCATTCAGTTTGGGCAGCCTTAACTAATAATATCTTCAAAGGTCCTATTTACAAATGGGTTCCCACCCACAGGACCAGGGATTTGGACCTAAACATGCCTTTTGTGGGGGGTCACAATTCATTCTCCAGTGCAATTATACCCTTATTAGCCAAGATAAACAATAGAACATACCATGAAAAATATCACTTTCCAATAATGCTGCAAAGATCTCAACTCCAAACATTTCACACAGCCAAAAAAAAACATAAACACAAACAATGAAATATCATTATAGTGTTAAACATTAGAAATGGTTTAGAATAAATAATGAAGGAAAGAAAGACCACAGATCATTTCCAATTATGGAGGAGAAGAAAACAAAAGTTTGGTATTAAACCCACTGAGACAAACAATGCTCCTAACCCATCCAACTCATCTACATAAAAAACGCTTAAAAAGCATAATTTATTCCTAAATAAATTTAAACAGAGAAGAAGACTAAAAAAGCTATAGCAGCAAAATGCAATATATAATCATGGACTGAATCTAATAACGGGGGAAAATGTCCAAAAGGACATTATTGGAACACATGAAAATATTGGCGTATTGACAACTGTATGTTTCATATCATAACTTGATAACTTGATAACTGTACTTACTGTTGTTACATAAATGAATATTTTTTCTTAAGAAATGTATATGGAAGCATTAAGCATTCAAGGAGCATGATGTATACAACCTACTCTCAAATGTTCATAAAACGGATAAATAGATTGATGATAGATGGAAAGATAAATACAATGATACAGCAAATATGGCAAAATATTCAAAGTTGATGTATTGGGTATCTGGGTGGGAGGTATATTGGAGTTCTCTGTATCGGTTTGCAATATTTCTGCAACTGTCCTGTAAGTTTAAAATTATTTCAAAATAAAGTTATTTAAATATGATTTTAAAGGTCAATTTGTCATCAGCCAAAGCACACTAACAGTAATCTACTTCAATCATTTTCTAAAATACCCCATATTTTTTTTGCATCAATATTATTATTCATCTATTTATTCATCCCAAAATAATTTGAGTTCCAAGATAAATATATGCTCTCAAGCAAAAAAGTCGAGACTAGCCTATTCATATATTTAAAAGTTTTGAATCATTTATTCAACAATTATTTATTGAAGACCCATGTGCCATACACTGTGTCTGCACAAATATCAACAGGGGTATTTTTTCCTCACATTCTTAATTTTAAGTGATATCTTAACTCTTTTCAGGAACTGTCATTTTATGGACACTACTATATCCTTTATCATTGTTTTACATATCACTCTTTAAAGCTACAATAGTGGTAAGTCAAAATCATTATACTAAATACTATGGTTTGTCATTATTAATGTCATTTTTTAATATGGCTAGTTACTCTCACTTTGTTTAGCATATATACATGAAAGAATTTTATGTAAAATTATCAAAATTTAACTCAACTCATTCTCTTCCAACTATTAAAGTATGTTTGCTTAACAAAAGAACTTTCACAAAGGTGAAACTGAAACAGACCAATTACTAATTTCTATAAAATTTTAAGTTAAATTACTTCTAAATCCTGAATAGAGTAGAATAAAACACTAGAACCATGAGACAAATTAAATACCCAAATGCTTTATCAGTTACAATTGAATTTGTTTCTTAAATATTACAGAGAAGAATAATCTGTGTTGCAGCTACTGTTAATTTAGAAAATATATTCATGCCCTATTAGGCTTGCTCATTGCCAGCAATTAAATCAAGAACATAATTTCAAAGTATTTTTTTTTCCTATTTTATGAAATTGCTCCTTTCCCATTCAAGAATAACTTTGTCTTGACAATTGGTCTCAGGTGGAATTCTAATTGATCATTTCATATATAGGTGTATCCCACAAAATGCTTCACTACTTAACATTTTTATCTACAGAATACTTCTTGGTTTAAATTCAAATTTGATATAGATATTTCTCAATACAAAGGTTTTTGGCCATGGTATGATTTTTTCTTTATTTCTGAGAAAATATTTTTACTTATAACTCAAAAATCCATATTATATAAATAAATCTGCAATGGAAAAAGTTGTGTTATATTCAAATAGAGTTGGTTAAATATCAGAAGTAAGTGCAGATATTTGGAAAAACTCAGACAGTTACTACAAATGAATATAACACAAAATACTGCATACAAAGCAACCCTGTAATAAAAATCATATTAATTGCTTGGTGATCAGGAAGCAATGTTTTAAGCACTTTACCATCTACTTGTTGGTCTATTACATATGCTGGTTTTAAACTATTTCTAAATTAACTGGTGGCAGTGGGATTTGGCTAGAGGTCTAAACACATTACAAATTTTCCGTTTAAAATAACAGGAAATTGACTCTTTGTTACCTTTTCAAACCAAACATCTGATTTTCAGAAAGAGATTTTTAACATTAAGTAGGAGATACCTATATACTAGAGGAAGAGATGCCTGTATATCTGATGGTGACCTGTACTGTGCCAAGGAAAAAGAGAGCAATTTTATCTACAAGAAAAAAAAATGTCTGGTTGTTTCTGAATGTGAAAGAAGTTAGTCAAATACAAAACTTGAATGGATATAAGAAACTGTAAAAAGGTTGCAGAAAAATTTATTTACCTTGGAGTTTAATACCCACAAATGAAGTCTAAAAAGAAGTAATGAAATATGTTTAAAATGTTTGGCAAAATTGGCTCCGTTTTGGTAGGTTTTTTAATATATTTTTTAATATTTTTTTCTTTATTTTTAAAGGAGCTTTAGATTACATACATGTTACATCAAAAATATAGGGGATTCCCATATACCCCATTCCCTCTCCCTCCCACAATTTCCCCCATTAAAAGCATCTTTCATTAGAGTGGTGCATTTGTTATAATTGATGAACACATATTGAATCATTGCTTCTAACCATGGTCTACAGTTTACATTATGGTTTACACTTTGCTGGCACAATTTTATAGATTTTGACACCATGTATAATGGCTGGTATCTGTCACTGTAATATCATGCAGAACAATTCCAATGTCTCAAAAATGCCCCATGTTACACCTATTGTTCCCTCTCCCTTCCCTCCGTACTTCTGGTGACCACTGTCTTTATATCAATGTCACAAGTTCTTCCATAATTAGAATAATAATAAGTCAACTTTAGTCCATAGTTGCATCCCCCCTTATATTTGTTTGTTCCTCAGTCTTGAGGATCTTGGGATGGTGATGCCCCCTCTGCTTCCATTTGAGAGGTGATTTATATCCCATGGGGCAGAAGGATAGAACTGTCTTACACGCAGGTGAAGATACTCTCTGCTTCTTGGGTTGGGCGTTGTCCATCATCATCATTTTGTTAGTTGCCCTGGGTGAATCTAATGAACTGGAGAGAAGGTGTTTGCTGCAACTATGCTGAAATTCAGGGTTCACCTGGCATGTAAAGATTTGAGTGTCTGGGACATATGTTTAATGAGTACAGTGCTAATTATAGTTTCAAATAAATGGGATAGAAGAACCATGTGTAGGAAAATTATAAATGAGTCTAACTTTGATAAACCGGAGGAGATGGGTTAGCATATATTCCAAGATAAGGCCCACTGACACGGTGCCAATTTTCCTGAGCTTGTCTACCCTGCCTGCAGTGTCTAGATGTCTCTAGAACCCCCAAGAACACCCCTATTTGAGGCACCGTTTACTGTGGCAGAAAGGCTTATACATTTTTTAATCTGTGTATCTTTTACTGTCAAACATTACTTTAAGGCCAGACTGGGATTTAGTTTATGCTTTGTTAAAACAAATTGATCTTAATACTTTGAGTCTGTTTTTAAAAAAAGATTGTAAAAATTATTCTTAACATTCTGTTTAATCATTACTTAAGGCCAGACTGGGATGTAGTTTACTCCTTGATAAAATAAATTGATCTTAATATTTTGAGTCTGTTCTTAACATGAGATTGCAAAAAGTTTTTCTCAACATTCTGTTTAATCTGCCCAGAAAGCAGAGATTCTGTATCTCAGAACAAATTTTGTTGTGCTTGAGCTGACTTTAGTATGGCCTTGATTGTTTTTAAACAAACCCAACTTCAGTACTGCTTAAGTTGGGTTTGTTTTAAAGAGCTAAGTTTCCTTACAATTGTGTTACCTTTGGCAATTTTATTTTTAAATATTTAATATTAATAAATACATTGGTATATAAATAACTAGTGATATTAATATTAAATTATTTATACCATTCATTGTTCTCAGGCCCCTACGCTACTACCTCCTGCAATAACAAAATAAGGAATAAAAAAAAAATTGTTAAGGTATCTTTTCTTCTAAACTGTCTTTGGGATTTCCTAGAGGTTTTTGCACAACCACAAAGATTCATCACCTTACATTAAAAATAATGCAAGTTTTTGTCTGCTCCATATCTTTTAATTAGCACAACACCATTGTAGGGGCTGCCCAGAAAGAGCTACAAATCAAAAAAAAAAATTCGACTTTCTGTACATGAATTGTATAAAGGTAAATGTTACTAATATAAAATGTGCACAAGATAATACAATTTACAGGAAAAACCTGGAGCTCTGTTAGTACCCTCAATGGCCATAAATACCCTCGGGGGAAACACTGGTCAAATCTCTATGAAATAGGTGAGTACTATACCCTGACAGAATTTTTCTCGCCTCCATTCTGACTGCTGTCCTAAATTAATCATGAAATTCTGTCTTCTCATCAGCAGGTGCATTCTGCATTCTTTCCATGTCTGCCTGAATGCTCTCCTACAAACTACAGGCTCTGGCAATTGGGCCTTCAACTAATGGTCTCAGTGGAAATGACTGGACCAAGTACTTCTGTGAAGTGTTCAAAAAATAGCCTCATGAGTACTGGCTTCAGAGTTCATATCGCTTCCACATCAGTCAGACTGTACCAGGATATGAGCTGGGATTTCCAGAGCTGACAACCACATGAACAGACTTTTAACCAAGAACTAGTTAAGTACGATTCAATGAACTGATGAGAGAAATCTAATTGAGATAATTTGTTTGGAAAATTATTTGTATATTTTTAATGTTCTACTTTCTAATTAGTATATGATGAAGCTCTTCATTCCTCTTGACCTATTTCTAATTCTTAATTTAAATGATATATTTGAGCCCTCAGAATTCAGGAATATATGTTTTTCTGAATTTTTTCACTCTTAATAGCAAAGTAGTTAACTGGATAAGTTTGACAAGATCTGCCATTCTTTTTATCAGAACATAATTTGATACATCAGCTACAGCCAAATCGCTTCAGTTTTATGGAGTGTTACATTTAAGAATAAATTTTATTGAAACAGGTATGATAAACCATCTAAAGGAACAAAGGATGCATTGATGATGGACACTATTGAAAATACAATCCAGATTTCTAGTGAACTCTCCAAACAGAGGTTAAGTTTTGCCCTTCCCAGTTGTGTAACACTGTATGGAACTGGATTTTTTTTGGGGGGGGAGGGGGCGCACGGGTATCAGAGATTGAACCCAGGACCTGGTACATGGGAAACAGGTGCTCAACCACTTGAGCTACATCCTCTTCCCTGGAACTGGATATTTTGATCCTACAAGAAGGCTTGTATTTGTTAACAAACACTTCTCACTGCACCTATGGAAATGAATCATACTGGGGAAAAAAAGATGAACCTTTGTGTTGTTTTGAGCAAAAATAATCCTTGGAGATTATTTAAGATCAAAAGGAGAATTTGCTAATTTAAAAAAAAAAAAAAAACGTCAAACTCGCAACTAGACAAAAGCATGACTGCATGTCTTCCACCCAAATATTAACTAATTCTCTAGTTGTAGACATCTTTGTCTGATTCACTATTTACTACTGATTAGGACAGTTTATTACTCTATGAGGGAAGATGTTAATCTGCAGAAAACTTGTGACAATACAAATGATCCTTATATGATAACAATGCAAATAAATTGTGTCCAGTAGAAATGCAAATGATATTTGTCTGGTAGAAAATAAAATCCCAAAGGTTTCAATTTTATTGCCCTGTTGAACACTGATCAATTTAGTATAAAATTTAAGAAACTTATGTCCCAGCATTCTTTCTTAAAGTGACAACACATGCCAATGCTTCTCTTGTTACTATAATCTTTTGAACCATATTCATCATCCTTTTGCTTCCCTCACTAATAAAGCAAACAAGGGTATGATGTATGTAAAATACTTGACTCTTAAAGAGCTTTTATAAAGCAGATGAATTTTTTTATTCTATTTCATAAAATTCAGGAGAGAAACAGGAGAGAAATGCAAACTTTTTCAAGAGTCAAAACTCCAAGTTAGGCAGATAAAATGAATTTACTAAGGGCAGAAAGGTTTCCTCCTCCTGCTGTTACAGATCCAGTAAATTCTTTAAAACGAAAGAAAAACTGACATTAGGCCATGAATGCATGAAAGAACAGCGTGCTACTCTACTAAATGCCTTATTGGTACACTCTTCTAAATAAAAACTTCAAAATTCTACTACATCCAAATTTATCCAACCATATCTGCCTCTATTAGTTCTATAAAAGGGATTGTTGGTTGCCTACCGAGTACTCACCCCATTCTAATTCCAATAGAATTTGTCTAGCCGTGGGTATCTAGGGAAGACTTGAACTAGCTGCAGCCTCAGCTTCAGCTGGGGCAAGGTAGTCGAAGCCAATTCTCCCCATCAATGATTGGCTTAGGCATGGACATCGAACGTCATTTTGGCCAATTAAACAAAAAAGGTAAATCTGATGGGTACCTGGGAAAAACATTTTATTTGTTTCTTTGTTTTTAAAGACATAAGAAAGAGATAGACAGCATCTTTTTACTCAGGATATTGCCATGTCTGAATTTGGTTCCTAGAATAGATGCAGATCTTATACCCATGAGGGGACTTGACCCGAGTAAAAAGATGGTCTACCAAATTGAGGAGAAGAGAGATGGAAAAAGCTGGACCCTTGCTGATAGCACTGAACCACTGAATTAGCCAACCCTGGGCCTCCTGTTATGTGAAAGTAGCTTTCCTAACAGTTTAAAGGCATTCTGAGTTAGGTTTTCCATTACTTGCAACTAGAGGAAACCTAAAAGAGACACTTTCAAGTCAACCCTAAAACATTTTTCTGCTGTCTGTAAAGAAGGATCTCTACTTATACCTGTTTGCTATATGGAGTTCAGAAGTCAAATCTTTATCCTAAATCTTTACAACTTGGATTCCCAACCTTGCCTTTCCCAAGACATGAAACCTCTGGCGACATCCTTAACCTCTCTGAATCTTAGTTCCCTCATCCAGAGTGAGTTTAATATATACTTCAAAGGGCTTTTATGAGAGTAAAGTGAAATGACATCTAAAAAGAGCCTGGGATTAGATAGAAGCGGTGGTCAGAAGTATTTTTTAAATATCCAGTAAGTTTGACATAGCATGTCTACAAATCAGTGCATAACTTGTGAATAGCCAAACTTGCCACCCTGACTTTCTTATTTAATTCACCAACTTTTAAAGAACCAGGAGGGAAAAGGTACAGACATGCATAGCCAGCTTGATGAGGTATTCAGAAGAGTTCTACTTAATTCTATTCCCATAATCTACCAAAGCAAGCCAGTATCTCTCTAATCTATATCCCTCAGTGACCATTTTGTGGTGCTACTGGCATTTCTAAGTTGTCATGTTTCTAAATATATGAAGTATTCTTTATTTTTTTTTTAAGATTTTATTTATTTATTTATCCCCCTCTCCCCATTGTTTTGCGCTCGCTGTCTGCTCTCTGTGTCCATTTGCTGTGTGTTCTTCTGTGTCTGCTTGTCTTCTCCCCAGGAGGCACTGGGAACCGCTCCCGGGATCTTCCGGAGTGCAGAGAGGCTGCTCAATCTCTTGCACCACCTCAGCAGCTTGGTGTGCTGCATCTCTCATTGTCTCTCTTCTGTGTCTCTTTTTGTTGCATCATCTTGCTGCACCAGCTTTCCACGTGGGCCAGCACTCCTGCACAGGCTAGCACTCCTCATGGGCCAGCTCGCCGCGTGGGCCAGCTTGCTTTTCATCAGGAGGCCCCGGGAATCCCATGTGGTAGACAGGAGCCCAATTGCTTAAGCCACATCCACTTCCCAAAGCATTCTTTTCACTGACGAAATATTTCTCAAGCATAATTTCCTCTTTTGGGGAGGGTGGAGAGGCATTTACAACACGGCCATAGTATTCCCTGTAGAAATTAGGTTTGAAACTAACAGTCTCCCAATATTTCAAAAGCATCTTGTATAGATAATGAAAATCAAAAATAGAAACATAGTTCTCTATTTTGCCCACCATTAACTAATGAAATCATTAAAATCATATATATGTAAAAATATAACCTTAACTTTATTACTTATCTTCCATTTCTTTTTTGTACATTCATTTCCATGGCATTATTGTTGTGTAGCCATCATGAGTTGTTTATTTTTGGAGAGTCAATGTATAAGGTCATAACTGCCACACTCCTCCTAAGAACAGTAATTTTGTTTCTTGAACTACATATTGATTTCAAGGGCTGCGTTGAAGGTGACTGCACAGTCTTTGAAATTACTCTGTATTCTTATCCCTAATTCATTTAGGAGGTTGGAAGTTCTCTAGCACTAACCCCAATATTAATATTTTTCTTTTTTTAAAAAATACTAGGCTGTTTCTTGCCCTTGAGATATATTGGGACACACCTAACTTAGATACATTACGTACCTGAAATAGCAAGAAAAACTTCCCATCTCAGCATGCTATTTCTGTCCACTGTAATTCAGACATTCTTCAAGCTGCATTTATGTCCACAAGGGTAATAGTCCTTACATTCAAAACCGGCCCTCATTAAGTGGCTCAACCTTCAAGGAGGCCGTACCAGCCTTCCACTCTCTGCCCCTGCACTGCCTCCAACTCCCACTGTTTTTAATAAGCAACTCAAATGTGGTAAACTATCTTCTCTGTACTGAGGGCAAAAGGACAGACAGACACATGATAACATGGTTTGGAAGAACACACTGAATTACTCCCATAATTCTAGTCTTAAAATACTCCATTGCATACAAAGCCTTAAAATTATTCTCAAACCCTAAACTTTAGTTTGATTCCTTTAGACCAATGATTTTTCTTCTACCATACATACTCCAATGAGACAGCAGATAATATATGTGTTTCTAAAGGTCTGCTTAGACAGACAAGCAGTAAGTGCTCATCATATAACTGAAAATAACATACAGGTAAATCAGAGAAAGGGCAAAGCAACTCCCTAGGGGATGAGAATATCACGGAGAAACGCTGAAGCTCAGTAGCAAATCCAAACATCAAGTCCAGATTCCATTTCATGTTAATTGAGAGACCGTCAATTTAAAAGAGCTTTCAAATTTTGCAAAGAGGTAGCATTTTAGATGAAGTAGTAGGAAAACATGATGGATAATATCTAATAAATGGCACTGCTTATTATATAGTGGATTTAAATGCTCATGACCAAGTCAAAGAAAATGTGTCAGTTCAGCTCCAACTATGAAGCAGGATGGTACTGTGGAAAGAGCAACTCTGGTGTGAGAAAGAGACTTAAGCTCAAATCCTGTTCCTGGGTGGCCTTATTCTCTCCACTCACCTTTAAACTATCACTAGGTTTGCAGGGTTTTTGTGAGGATAATCATGTCTGTGGCATAGGAGAACTCATTACTCTACCAGTGAGTGGTAACAGTACTTTCATCTTAGCCATGCTTATCTGCAAGTATTGAGTTTGCATCAAATCAATTTTTCCAAACTGTGCCTTGGAGTCTTACATGCCTGTGTGTTTTTCACAGAAGCCACCTCGATGAAGCTGGAGTGAGGAAACAGGTAAATGTAAAGAAGTAGGGAGGACAAAAAGCAAGCAGGTTCTGGGGACATTGGCTCTTTTTTACTGATTTTACACATTTCGGTCTTGGGAAATAATTCATTTACAAAGAGAACTCCATTATTAAAAAAAAGAAAGAAAAACAATCTGAAAAAGAATGAATAATGCATAGCCTTCTAGCTTTATCCTTTTATGGTTTTTCAGACTCCGTCATCTTAGAATCTAAAGCCACTATCTAATACTTTGAGGTTTTCCCATTTGTGTTAATGAACTGATGTTAAGCCATTCTCTTTCCAGTACTCCCTCTTCTATCTCATCTTTCCACTCTTTTCCCTAATTCCATTCTCATCTTTCAGTGCCTCTTTAGGATACCTCATAGGTTCAAACATATGCTATCTTTGGTAAGATTTAGCAGGGAATTCTAACTAGATGAGAAAAGGATATAAACCAACATTTTAGACTGATTTGCTCTGTCCTCTAACACAACAAAACTAGCTATGCTATTAGCAACTCAACTTCTCATGATCAGCAATACAAGAATACAACTTTATTCTAGCACCCTCTGTAATGTTTTGACTCTGGCAGATTTGTTGTCAATAATTCAGTTAATTCAGAGGTGTGTGATTTGGCAGTTATGACCTTGTAAAACCATATGCCTTATTACCTACTGTCTATAATAGGGTCATGAAAAGCTTAGGCAAAGTGATCAACTGATTTTAACAGACAGGTTATGGGTTAGAAATAGTGAATCGAAACAAAAACTACCTTAAAATATCTCTTCCAATACATTAAAATGTGACACACTGCATAAACAATATTATTTTAATAAATGATAGCTAAGTCTTCTCATAAAATTAAGAAACTATTATCTATTATCAGTACCTAGGAAGCTGAAATTGTGTTACCTATTTGAAGTGCTATCACATGCATCAAACTGTGGGCACAGATGTTTATTTGACTTTCACTACTTCACCTATCAAAAAAAGTCAGGCCCATATGACCCATGAACACTCCCTTTTGAATACAGAAATACATTTAATCTCTCCAAATAAATATTTGAAGAAAGCAAGCCTTAGTTAACAACTTGGCTAAAATTTATGGTTAATTCCAAGACCAAAAAAGGGAGAGAGAGAGAGAGAGAGAGTTCTAAAAGGAACAAATCAGTATGAAGGCACATTTCTTAACAGCAGCGCTCTCCTTTCTCATCATTCTCTGTATAAACTCAAAAGCTCTCTAAATTTTAGTTTGGGGTCTTGATAAGGGGGTAGAATTGCGATGTAACAGGACCATAAGCCTAAGGTCCACCACCCTAAGTTTTATAAAAGAGGAGGAATGTTTTCAATCTTCAGATTAATTGTAATGACAGAGGACTTTTATTTTTTGCTGTGTGTGTGTGTGTGTGTGTGTGTGTGTGTGTGTGTGGAACTTTATACAGTCATTTACATTACTGCCAGTGAAGAGTTCCAGACTGGAGGCAGGCTATAAGGAATTTATAATTTTAAAAACTATCATATGGGTACTCTAGAGAATCAAAACTAGAATTCAATTAGTCATTTTACAAAACCCCATTAAAAAGAAAAAAGCAGTTATAATTACAGTAGAAGAAAATGTATTGAGATGTCAAATACCATCTCTATACTTAGACTTACGGCAGAAACTACGGTAAAGTGGTCAAATGAATTTATTTCACAAGGTCATAGTATAAAAGAATATTGACAAGGTCAGAGAGCACAGGTACAATGAGATCAAAGAGTAATTTCCAGGGGGCGGATGTGGCTTAAATGGTTGGGCGTCTGTCTCCCATATGGAGGAACCTGGGTTCGATTCCCGGGATCTCCCAGTAAAATAAAGAATAATATAGAAGGTGCGGGCCATCTGGCCCACAGGTGGACGTGCCGTCAGGTCCCACATGCGGGCGAACCCCCAGACCCCGTGCATGGGCGTGCCAGGCCCCGCCGAACCACGCAGCAAGATGATGACATAACAGGAGAGTGATACAAGGGAAAGCCAGACGAGACGTGCCAAAAAACCAGGAACTAAGGTGGCGTCGGTGGCAGGATGCCTCTCTCCCACAACGGAGGTTCCCAGGATTAAATTCCAGTGAAGAAAGGAGGAGAAGGATGAGAAGAGAGGGCAGGAAACAGACACAGAGAATTGCCCAGAGAATAGACACAAAAGAGCAAAATGGGGGTGGGGGGGCATAAAATGGATTTAAAAAGTACACAAATAAATAAAATCTAAAAAAAAAAAAAAAAAAAAGAGTAATTTCCAGTTCCTTATTCTTCTCTACATTCTCCACCAATATATACCTAGAAACTAAACATTTTAGGCATAGGACATCAAGATTAATTTGAAAAACAGAAAGACAGAAAAGAGAGAGAAATGCTAAAAAGGAGATCCTTCTCAGTTGTATTAATAACATTTACATTAGTATCCAAAATAAGTTGGTGCTATTTATGAGTGCAATATGTGTAATAACATGAAGGTCATCTAATTACTTTAAAATCTAAACTGAATATTATGCTGGAGAAATGGATGGTTTTCATTCAATTCATTTTCTAGAAAGAAAAAACATTATAAAAGTAGACATTTTTGCTTAAGTAAAATGATATAATGTCTTTGGAAATCAAAGATGAAAAAATATGGCTCTATGCTCCTGAGGACACTGTGGACGCTGTAGTCTGTGGGGAAAAGGCATAGAAAATGACACTAAATTAACAGCTGTAATTGAAACAAGTTTAGCAGGAGGCATATTTGGATGTGAGGATAAAGAAATATTATATGAGTGCCAGGCGGATCAGGAAAAATCTTCCCACAGCAGATGGAACTTTACGAGTAGAGACTTTAACAATGCATAAGAGTTTGCCTAATAAGCTGGCAAAGAAATGTCTAAACAGAGGGAAGGGAACATACAAAGTAACAGTGATGTAAAGAAACACTGCATTGGGGGAGATGGGGGGCACCAAGGAGAGAAAATATAATTTGGAGCCATTTGAGGCTTCCTATATATATCTTTTTTTTTTTCCCCTACTGGGAGGTCCCAGAAATCAAACCCAGGTCCCTCCATATGGGAGACAGACGCCCAACCATTTGAGCCACATCTGCCCCCCTATTATATATCTTTTATTGAAAAATAAAACATTTTAAAATTGTTAACTTAGTTTCCCCCATAATACCCCTATGAGCATCAATTTTACTTTATTTTTGTCAATATTTATTCACATACAATACACAAAGAGAAGTACATGACACAATTGTAAAGCACAATGATGTTTTAGAATTTCAGCACACCTAGAAAACACCACCCAGATCAAGTCATAGAATTATTACCATTTCATAGCCCTTTCTAAGCACTGACCATCCCCCAAGGCCCTGCCCATAAATAATACCCTGATTTCTAACATCATGAATTGGTTTTGCTTGCTTGTGAAATTTATATAAATGGAATCATATAGTATACATGCTTTTGTGTCTGGTTTCTTTCCCTCACTACTATGTTTGTGAAATTCATCCATATTGTCACATAGAGCAATCGTTAGTCCATTTTCATTGCTGTATAGCGTTCCATTTTATGAGCATACAAACATTTATTTATCCATTCCACTGCTGACAAACATCTGGGTCATTTTCAGTTTGGGACTATTACAAATAGTGATACTGTACACATTCTTGTACATAGCTTTTAGTGAACATGTACACTCAGCTCTGCTGGGTGGATACAGAAGATTGGATTTGCTGGGTCATGGTATATCATTAATAGGTATCAAAAGATTTTTACAATATGGTTCTACATATTCACATTCCAATAAAAAGGATATGAAAGCTTCAGTTGTTCCACATTCTCACTAGCACCTAGCACTTTGATTTTCACCTTTCCACGGAATGTATGTTTTCTCCTTGTAGTTTTCAATTGCATCTCCTTGATGACTGAGTTGAGTAGCTTTCAATTTTTTATATGACTTTTGGCCACCAGGATATACTCTTACGAAGTGCTCATTCTTTTGCATGTTTTTTTTTTTTGTTTTTTGTTTTTGTTTTTTTTTTAAGTATTCTGCAGGACTTTCAGCCACCATCTTTTGTCACCATTAACAAAACTACTATGCATGGCTAAGAACTGCTGAGTAACATTTTAAGCAATTATCAATAGCATTTATCTCTCCACCAAGAGAAATATTTTTCTTCTTTTCTCTATTTTGGTCTTCTTCTCTTCTTCATGCTTCTTTTCGTCTAATCGGTTTACTCACCCTTTCCTCTACCCCTCTTAATACTTTCAGCCAAAAATAATAAACAAAAGTGGCTTAACAATGTCTAAGTACTATTTAGAGGGTCAAGAAACAAATTGGCATCAGAGATCCAACCTTCCGACCTTAGGGTTGCCAAGCTTCTTTTTCTTTTTTTCTTTTTCTTTTTGAATTTAAAAGATAAACAAGAAAAGTAAGCATGCAGGCCTATTTCGTTAAACCTAAAAAGACCATTCATATATTTTTAATAAGAAACATCTAAAGGTCTCCTTTTTTTCCCCACAAATTATGAGCAGATGTTGAGCCAGGAATGTCAAAAGGAAAATGGAAAAAGCAAAACCCAGTATCTGTTTTAAAAAGAGAAGAATATGCATACGGATGCTTTCTCTCACCTTTTCTGATGACTAAACACAAGGTACATTTGGCAAAAATAAAGTGGCCGTGACCTTTTTCCCTCCTCTGCATGATTAATTACTTGATGCCCTATTAATTGGAAGATGTGGTTGAATTCCAAGCACTTTCATTTTCTGTGCATATCATCCTGTCCCAGAACCACCGTTAAGCTGCTCATCAAAGGTGAGCCAACAAGGTCACCTGCACAGTATTCATTACCCATTTTCAATGGTAATTAACAATGGTAGCATTTCCATAAATCAACGTCTTTCTGATTATTCTCTGATGATAGACAGTCAAAATGTGTGCATCTTCCAGCCCACCCCTTTTAAATTTATCTGAAAAATTCAGTCTAAATATACCACAGAAAAAACTCAGGAGAAAAATTAGAAGTTTTTTTTTATGTTTATTTTTATTAAAATGCACCAGGAAAATAAGGTTTTGTATCTTTGAAAGAAAAATATAAACCTAACTGAGTCTGCTTCCAACAGAAGGGTCAAACATAAGAAGTAAAACATGTCATCTACATAATACCATTTTACTCCACCGCAAAGGAAATATGCCTCAATTCAGCTTCAGAAATAACCATTTGCCTACTCAGCCATGGCGAGTGACAATTTAGAAAAGAAAGACGATTTAATTCCCTCTGCTATCAAAGGGCACAGCACATGATGGACCAATAAAGAAACTTCCGAAGGATATATTTCTTATATTCACTTACAAACTAAACTCTGGAAATGTAACTTTTGTTTTATTGGGTTCGTGTACTTGTGGGGTCTTGTTGAGTGTTGTTTGTTTGTTGATGTTTTTAACTTTGTTTTTTGTTTTTTTTTAAATCACATTAATTAGCAAGTACAGGGTGCTATTAATAAAATGTTCTTCCTACAATCACCAGAATTGACATTTTCACCTCCAATGGCTATATCTAAAATTGTCATATATAAAATTCACACTCAGTATTGGAAATGCCTTTCAGAATTTTTAGAAAATTTTAGTTATAAACTATTTTAAATATCATAAAAATATGAAAATATATTTTAAACGCAAATTATCAACAGTCAATCAATCCATCAATTCCATATTATATACTATAATAATATGATTATTATAATTGCATTATTTATGTATTTTTTTCTAAACATTGAAAGGAAAATGGTTTGTTCTCTTTAGTACGGTATTTTTAAAATTCTGTTTACATAGTCAATTTTGAAAATTTAATACATTTTTGCTAAAATTATACATACCAAGCTTGGAATTAGTTTCAAATTAAGATGCAGAATTGAAGGCTTAAATATTAGTATGATATTGTTAAAAAAAAAAAAAAAAAAGGTATGTCTATGTTAACCTACTATGTTAGTTAACTTCCAAACTAAAAAAAAAGTGCAACTCTAATTGGCTTAAATAATAAGAGAGTTTATTATCTCTTATTATAAACAAAATTTAAAAGATAACATGGTCTAAGTAAGGACCAAACAGGTTCAGTCAGCCCCATATCCCTACGACTCACTCCAAAAAGATCTCCTCCATGAGGCAGCTTTATCTCCCAGCTGCCTCCCCTAAGCCAGTAGCATGCTCATGACCAGAGGGAGAATGAAAACCTCTCTGGGTACCATGGCATATAAGTTCTTCCCCTCAGCCTGACTGTGTCAAAACTGTATAATTTCACTGAACAAGAACCAAATAAGCTGGTCCCACATTTTGGGATTTTTTCAAATGATTTTATTTGTTCTGATTTTTAATTTTTGGTCTCTTTAAACAGAAAAAATAAACACGCAAATATTTAGGTATTTGCAAAAACAGAGATAACAAAGGACTATTCTAAAGAATACAGGATTGTGGTAGGTTATTAAGGGAAGGCAAAAAACACATTCATGTTCTTACATGTGGTCAAATAGCACCAGTAAAGTGGTTTGTTATAACAATTTAATTATTGGTGTTATATGTAAAAATAGGAAAATCCAACATCCTCCCAAGCTCTTCCCCCAACACTGGGTAACAGAACAGATCTCACCTTGAGGCATCTCAGGTGGCAGATAATGAGGCTCTTGAGCACTGACGTGCACCCATTCAAAGTCATCATAGAGATCCTGATGGTAATCACAGGCCCCTGGACCATCATCAAAAGTGCAGCCACCTGAAAGAGGAAAAGACAGCTGTGGTTACATTCAAATCAGACCTACTAAAAATGGAGAAAGCGCAGGAGAAGGAAATATATATGGACAGACGTAATGGAGTAGTCGTAATTTTTTTTTTTTTTTGAGTAGTCGTAATTTTAATAACAGCCATACCCCTGTGTAGCCCTAGTCTCCTTACATTTTCACAAAAAAAATGAAATTTTTATCAGTATCTTCTATTTGAATAAGAAATCAGCTTAAGGCTCAGAAGTAAGCTTAAGGCACAGATTTTGAAATAGAAAAAATAACAAAAACTACATATAATATAGTGACACTCTCTTTAAAGAAAAAAACCACCTAGAATCTAGTTTTTTAACAGCTCTTATCCCCATAAGAAAAGATGGAAGGAAAAGAGTGAAAATTGTCTTTCCTTGTAACGCAAGTTTAAAACAGAGAAGTTAACGTTTAAGTCTTTCCAAACTGCCTTCTTTAAAAGAATACAATGAAATTTACTCATGGTAGCTATAGCAGTTTGATATTATTTATGAATTCCAATAACAGATATTAGATTGTATTTAATTCAGAGGTTTCACTTTTAAAATTGATTAAATAATGATTAAGGCTTTGATTGGGCCCCATCGGTAGGACATTGAGTCCCTGCCCCCTTGGTAGGCGGGGACTCAGCGAGAGAACTACACAGCAGAGGAGTTTTTAGCCCCAGGAAGTAAACACACAGAAGGAAACAGAGGAATAGAGACAGCTCCATAGACATGGCAGAGGCCCCAGAAAGAGAGAGCTTGATATGTCTAGAGTTGACCTTGTGGAAAGAACAGAGAAGCTGAGCCCGGAGAGAAACAAGCCCCTGGAGAGAGACAAGACTTATCCCAGCCTACAGCTGATATTGGAAGAAGCTGGGGCCATGGAGCCTTGGGAGGAAGAGGGAGGCTGAACCATTGCAGACATCAGCAGACATCTTGCTCCAACAAGTGGCAACAGACTTTGGTGAGGGAAGTAAGTTATGCTTTATGCCTGGTAACTGTAAGCTTCTATCCTAAATACCCTTTATAAATGTCAATAGATTTCTGGTATTTTGCATCAGCACCCCTTTGGCTGACTAATACAGTAGCAAATGAGACCTCTAAAACTCTACAGAGTCTAAAGCATTTTTGGTAGGTATTACACTCTTACATACTTTATTTAGATTACTTCCATACACAATTGAGATTTCAAAGGGGAGGGGGGAGGGGGAATGGCACACAAAATCAGAGTAGTCTATAATCCCTAACATCACATTCGCCTTATTTAATTTGAAAAAAAAAAAAAAAATGGAGGTAGACTTTCCTCTTCACAGCAATCATTTTTTCCAGCTTTACTTTCCAAGATAATTTATCAGCAGAAGTAGAATAGTTACTCATTTGCTTCTTAGCCTACATACACAGGCATACACAATTCAACATATTTAATGTATTCAAATCATGAAAATAAGAAGTGGCCTATATGTCTAATCCTGAAAGAAAGTGTATTAGAACTCATGAAAATCCAGCAGTGGGTATAATGAGAAAAACCAATAACCTGTCTCCTTTCAAGTTGCTTATTTGTTTAGTTTCCATGGGGATCTTTGCAAAGAAACGCAGCAAGTTCTCTGACCAAGCAGTAACCTAGAGGGTGGTAAACTCCAGGCCTATAAATATTTCACTATAAACAGGGAATTCATTTTCCTTATCAAAAGTTTGACATTTTGAAAATGAATAAAAGTTACATTCCACACCAGTGACAGAGACAAGCCAGTGTCACAGGCAAAGAAGACAAAGTTCAGAGATGCCCAGATGCCATCCTAGCCCTAATTGCCTTTGTCAAAAGCAGTAGTACACCTCTGTAGCTCTCCTTGAATCACTCTCATGATCTCCCAATCCTTCAGAATAACCAAATTCTAGCAGCTTCAAAGCTCTGGAATGTTTTTAAAATATGCTTAAGATAGCCTTTTATTAATGCCCTCATGAAAAATGATGTACTTTTTTCATTTAAAATTAATCAATGAAAAGAGCTATGCTAGAAAATGTGCCTTCACATAGCAAAAGGAAAGTTATTCTCAAAATATAATTTGCTATCACAACCCTAAAATGACTTATTACTTAGCAACACATGCCTTGTGGGCCCCTATTACCCCTTATACCAGTGGAATGCACACTGACCCATTTGAAAGACAAATTGCCTTAATTGCCGTCCTTCACAGCCACCATTAATTTTAGTCTCCAGGATTCTGATTAGCAATAACAACCAGGAGTAGCTGTAAAAATAAGTGGGTCAACCTCTGCCATTTGTTGCACATCATTGCCATATCAGCAACGCATCAAGGGTCTTTGACATAGTTGTAGGTCTAACCGTCTTGAGTGATAAGATCCATTTTAAAACATGAATTTTCACGTTACAGTTTACAATAAGTTCTAACCCAAGAGATACCATGTATCTGTTTAACAAATATAGAACATATTAATAAATCTTTGGTAAAAGATTTTTCCATATCATTTTGTAAAATTTTTTTCTTTCAGGGTTATGGAATAATGCAGTGTACTAGCCTAGATGATAGGAATACAAAAATAAATAAAATATTTTTCCTGGCCTGATAAGGAGGATAAAAAAGTAAATGTAAAAAATTATAATACAGTGTATTACGTGGGATAACAAAGCTATGATCAAAGATATAAACAACATAGACAAACTGGCTATCTTCGCCCAGGTTAGTTTTAAAAAGCCTCATAGATTTAGTCCTTGACGAAGATGAGTAAGTCCTTGATGAAGATGTGCCAGGCAGAAAAAAGCTAGAATGGAAATGTGATTGAAATTAGAAGTCAAAGCAAGAGCAAAGGCATACAAATTTAAAGGAACATGATATGTTGGGCAATCTCAAATACTACCGTGTAATGAGGATTAAAAGTTTCCAGAGGACAAGGCAGAAACAAAACTAAATATGAAAGGTTTTAAATGTCAGAAAAAGTTTAGATTTTATTCTATAGCTTTACTGAAACCATTAAAGGATTTTATCCAAGAATATGACACAATTCAAGCCACACTAAAAAAAAATAATAACCTGGGCAAATCAGATCTTGAAGAATAGGGGAAAATGGAGGTAGGTAATTTGGTTCAACCTTACTATGCAGAACACTTATTATATTTTGAGCAAATCCCATTATACACAATCCTTATTGACCATTTAAGGCTCACTAGAAAGCCTTAAACACAAGTCTTCTTTGATACGTAGTCCTCTAGACACAGGTTCTTGAGTTCAAGGCATCTTTATACACAGTATTACAACCTATTTAAGAGAGAAATATCATAGCAAGGTTCTAATTCATAAATAAAAACATAGCTCATAAACTTAAAAAGATTCACTGAGCTAGATGGCAGAAGAGAAGGAGGCAATACTAAGTGGGTGTTCAAGGGAAATTTAGGTAGGCAGAGGGCAAGAAAAATGAGGTAGGAAATGTCTTCCATTTTCAGTGGTTCTATCTGCTACTGGTGATAAAGCTTACAATGAGTAGCTGCAAATCATGTCAGAGGAATGGTGACCACAAGCTCCCTGACCCTTGGAGGAAAACTACGTCTGAAGAGCCATTTCACAGATTGCTAATTCCTCTGCACCAATCAATCAGCTAAGGGCTGATCTATCACTCCAATAGTCTGCTTACACTATGGCAAACCACGTAAGGAGCTTTGCAAGCTGTTCATTTCACCTGAAAATAAAACTTAAAAACCAAGCTGATTTGGACATGCCAGAAATTTTGCTTCCATTCCGAACTGCTGCTCACTGAAAAGAAAAAAAAAAGGGGGGGTGGGGGGGGAGGCCAAGGGAGACAGTATGTGCTATTAGGTACAAATACACACACACATACACACATAAAATATATCCCTTGCCCAAAACTATAGTATCTAAATATCTAGGTGGTAGCTTAAGAAGAGAACATCAAACTAGAGACTCTATGGAATCATGAAAGAATCAATGCTAAACTCAAATCCTTTCTGAAATCAAACTTTTCAATAAAATTTAGGATTGGGTTAATTCAGAACAAAATTGAACTGGAAGCAAATAAAAAGTAGGGTCCTAGATAACTCTGAACATTTCTGAAGGGCATTCTCTTACAAGATAACGTATGCAATTTTACTAAGATCTTCCAACAAGTTCTCCTCTCCAAGGCACCTCTGTAGTTGTAATTTTCTGAGTATAATACAAAGAACACATAGAATTAAATTTTTTCATAGTTTACTGTTTGTAAACTATGCTTCATTTAGCTAAAGATACAAACTATCTTGTCTTGATTTACTTCAATTTCCTTTATATGGGCTTTTACAAAGTCTGTGGGAAATCCTGGACAAAATATGTTGGCAAATGGAATAAGCACAGAATAAAAAATAAACTAAGTTTTTTGATGACCCAGAAAAATGGACAAATTAATCTTTTCCAATTGTGATTATTCTCTGATACACAAATTTGCTCATTTAAGTGATCATTAACTTTGGAACTATCTTTCTGCCATTAAGCAACAGAGAAAGATCAACACATGGCACATTAGGACACATGCAATTCTGACTTAAACTAACTTTGAATAGATCATCTTTATGCTAGTCAGAAACCATAATATTAATTTACTGGTGTAAGTTCTAGAAGTCATTATAAGAAACCAAATTATTTCACAAAAAAAGCATAAGAACAAAAAAGGAATTTATTACAGAATATTTTAAATATAGTTCCATTTACAGTCCATTTACTCTGGGAGTAAAGTTTATTCCCAGAAAAACACCTTATTGAAAAAAGTGTAAAAAAAAATTATGCTTTTTAATTAAGTTCATATTTCCTCTCAAATCCACTTTTTTCACCTTTTAACTCTACACTTCTGGGAACACTGGAGGTAAAAAAGAACTGGTATACCATGATTGATGTTTAGGTTTTTCATCTGCTCTGCTTTTTCTCCCTGTTAGTACTGAAATTCAAACAGGAATAATATAAAAGTACATGCAAAAAGCCAATGCCTTTAAGGATAAACTAAGAGCAGCTGATCAAAATACACTGCCATGGTTCAATACCAAAGAGGATCTACTGGAAGAAAAGTAAGAAAATTTATGAATTAGAGTTCTTTACAAGATAATCACTTCAGATCCAGAAAAAAAGTTCTTTATCCTGCTTGTAGGATAAATAGTATATGAAATAATATTTGAGTCTAGCTCCTACACAAAGGAAAACGAACTTGAAGAAACACATTTGTGGAAATCCAGGCTCCAAATTTATTGTTAGGTACAAATGATTCTTGATGAGAGAAGAGCTCATTTCAAACACACCCATAAATTATCCATTTGATCATTCCTAGAGTTTCATTTGTAGCCAAGAATATATGTTTAATATATATAATCCAAGGTTATTTAGCTGTTAAGACTGCAAATTGTCTATGATTCAAAGTAAATGCTATACGCCAACTGACTGAATAATCTTCCTTTAATGAGACTGAATTAACCAGAATGGAATAATAAGTCCAATTTTCACTCCCCTCCATTTTTGCAGAGAAGCAATATTAAAACTTCAATTAATAAGACATAAGGATGGGAAGCGGCTGTGGCTCAATCAGTAGGGCTCCCGTTTACCATATGGGAGGCCCTGGGTTCGGTTCCCGGGGCCTCCTGGTGAAGGCAAGCCCGCCCGCACGGCGTGGTTAGCTGACCCAGCGAGCACAAGCAGCAAGGGGGGGATAAATGAATAAATAAATAAAATCTTAAAAATAAATAAATAAATAAATAAGACGTAAGGAATTTTAAGGAACTGGCACACACTCACCACCCACAGGGTAAAAGAGATGGCAAGGAGTGATGGCCAAGTGCATCCATATCTTTACTATTTTCAGTTTCAGTTTCCTTCCAAGTAAAATCAAGATAATAAAAGCTACAGTACAGTAGTATGAGGATTAATGATAATGCAAGTAAAGCTTCTAATAGTCAGCAAATATTCTTTAAAGTACATTATTTTTTTTTCATGTTCCCATTCTTTATTCTGCATACATACTACCCAGATGCAACCCTATGTACATATTTAAACACTGAAAGCCTAAGTGAGAGGGAAACTCATGGTTTCCATCTAATTCATCAAGAAAGGCTAAAGAGTGATTAAATAAAGGCAGTATTACCATAATCACTTTTCCCTAAACACTTATAACTATCAGATACTCTACCCAGTTAGGAAGTGTCTTTTTCTAGAACAGCAGTTGGCAAACTTAGGCTCTGTAAAGAGCCAGTGAGTAAGTACCTTATGTTTTGAGGGCCATACAATTTCTGTCACAACTTCGTACCTCTGTCATTGTAGCAAGGGAGCGGTCAAAGAAAGTTGCAAAGCTGAAACCAATGAGCATAGGTGTTTACAAGTAATACTTTACAAAAACAGGCGCAGGCCAGATCTAGCTCACGACTCATAGTTCACGAACCCCTGATTTAGATCACCCAGTTCTTAAGGATTCTTGAAAACTACAGGCAACATATAGTCTGGTTAAAAGGTTACAACCAAGCACACTGATTCCTGCATTATCCTCACATTACTCTCTTTTCTTTCCCATAGCTGGTTATGTATAAGATGAGGAGCTAGTGGGCCACAGCCAGGAAACAGAACCAGAAATGAAGTCTGAATGACAATAGTAGATCTGAAACCAAATCACACTGTCTAGCTGGGCAGAGCTATAAATCAGGAAGTAAGAACATAAGAGAGCTGGAAAGGCTTCCAAAGTCCTGTAGTTCAAAAGCTATGACCCACAAGAAGAAATATATGTTCCATCATGACCCACCACATACATGTAGTAAGTGTGAACATATGAATTTATTCGTTTCTTATCCCCTACTATGGGCCACTAGCCCTGTGCTTTTTCCACAAGTGAAAAATAAGAGTAGTGACTCTGGGAAGTAGATATTAAAAGAAAAAAGACGAGCAATTCTTTCTCAAATACATGTAGCCATATGCCCTCGGTGGGAGTTGATCCAGAAGACAAGTGAGAACAATCCAAATCTCTCTCTACCTAATTAATTTTCAGGTCTGAGGCACAAGTTGGAATCCAAAACTGAACCTCTGAGGCCTGGGCAGCCCTGACAGCATGTATGTGACTTCAGCCAACCTCATTACGGAGCTAATGGATGATTACGTGCCAAACAGCCATAGAAATGAGTTCACAGATGAAAAGAGGTTTATTAAAATGTAAAAGGAACATAGTAGTGAAAAGCAGGGTAGGAAAAACGTAAATTGCCCAGGGTCACAGAGCAAGGAGGTATCAAAGTCAACATCTGAACCCAGGACCTATAGGTTTTTCACTCTTAACCACTACATTAAATGGCTCCTCAAAAAAGAATGAGGTAGAATTAGACCCTTTCAGAGCCATCCTTTGCAGCTCCCTCCTACGGGCAGAGCCTCGATTTATTATCCATACAGAGAGCATTTCCCATCCTCCCATGTGATAGATTGGTGGTAAGAATGGCAGTGTCCTCTTGCTGCATCCTTATAGGACAAAATGTAGTAAACTTTGGAACCACATCACATGTCTTTCAGGCATCCTTGATGCCACAGACAGGAAATGGTCTTCTTGGACAGAATTATAAAAGCCTAGGTGATAGTTGGAGATAGAATCATTGAATCATGCCTCCCACAAAAGGCATGTTCAGGTCCCAAACCCTGGTCCTGTGGGTGGAAACCCATTTGTAAATTGGACCTTTGAAGATGTTCTCAGGTGAAGTGTTGTTGCAGTTTGGTAGTTTGATGTAATTATGAATTCCAAAAATAGATATCGGATTATGTTTGTAAGCTGGTCTGTTAATCTGGGCATGATTAAGTTATGATTGGGGCGTTGACTGGGCCACATCAGTAGGGCATTGAGCTCCACCCCTTGGTGGGTGGGGAATCAAATATAAAAGGCAAAGAGGATGACCCACTGATGTGTTCTTTTTATTGATGACTACCCTTGTGAGTCTTTGCTCTTGTAAATGAGACTTAGCCTGCAGTTGTGGGGTGCCTAAGGATTGCCACCTGAGAGCCTCCTTGTTGCTCAAATGTGGCCTCTCTGTAAGCCAAACTCAGCATATGATTGTATTACCTTCCCCCCAACGTGGGACATGACTCCCAGGGATAGCCTCCCTGGCAACGAGGGATTAATACCAAGTGCCAACTGGCAACACAACTGGAAAAAGACCTTGAATAAAAGGGGGAAAAGGTAAAGACAAATGAGTTCAAGTGGTTAAGAGACTTCAAAGAGAGTCTGGAGGTCATCCCAGAGGTAACTCTTACGCACACCTCAGTAGGAGCTCATAGAACATCTAAGTGCCTACCACCCCACACAGAGGGGCTCCTGAGAGCTCTGGAGACACCCAGGTCCTATATAAGGGGGGATAGCCCCAGAGACTGATGCCTTATCAGTGGGCTCTATTTTGGAATCTGTGCTCCTGAGAGTGACAGAATTGGACTCAAATAAGTCCTCCCTGCACATGGTTCATCAGTCCCTTCTATTCAAACCTATATGTGATGTGGGAGTTTTTAGGTATACTTCCAAGACTGGAGCCTCTGGCCTACCTATGTGCCAGGTGTGCGTGGAATCTCGGTGGAGCTGCAACTCCTACCCTACAGCTCAATGGACTCATCCAAGTCACCTGGCGAGGAGACAACGATGGGCAACGGCCATCCCAGGGAACGGAGAGGGCCTGCATCTGCAGGCAGGATCATCCCACCCACCATATCCATGGGATATAAGCCCTCTCTCACTTGGAGGTAGAGTGGACATCACCATCCCTGTCCCCTCAGGATTGGGGGAAGAACTATGGACTAGAGTGGACTTGATGGTATTCTGTTGTACACATATGGTGATTCTAGCAATGGAAGAAATTATAACAATGAGGTGGAGCCAGTGGCCACTTGACACTTTTGGGGCAGGGGGGGGACGAGCAGTTGAAATACAGTGGCTTCTTTGGGAGTTGGAGGTTGTCCTGAGTACCGTTGTGGCAACGGATGTAGGCCATTTTAAATCAGCACACAACACTCAGAACTGTGTGGGAGAGAGTGTGGTCTACGATGTGAACTGTGGCCTATGGTTGGTGGCAAGGCCCCAGGATGTGTAAGTCCATTGAGGGTGGTGGGCCACACTTGTGAGAGATGTTTGTGTGGGATGTGGTGGGAGGTATGGGAGGTGGGCAACATGGGAATTCCAGTGGGTTCCGTGTAATATTTTAGGTAATCTAAGCACCTCTTAAAATATATTTATATATATATAAATAATATTTTTGTAAGCAAATGCATATATATATGCATATATATTTATATATCATTTTACAAATATTGGTATGTATTGTGAAAATTTTGATTTTTACCCACAATAAAAAATAAATATATATAAAAGGCAAGGCAAAGGACAGAGGGAGCAGTTTTGAGATGTTGGAGTTTTGATGCTGGAGCCCGGGGAGGCAAGCAGACGGAGGAGCTTGGTTGTGAGGAAAGAAAGAAGGCCCCGGGATAGAGACAAGCCATTCGCCTGACAGTTTCACAGCTGGCCTTGTGGAGAGAAGCAAAGCCTAGAAAGCCTCATAGTCTATAGCTGACCTTGTAGAGGAAACAGAGTTGAGCCCGGAGAGAAACGCAGCCCCAGGAAGAGAGGAACCCAAGAAGCCTGAACCCTGGCAAACGTCAGCAGCCGTCTTGCTCCAACATGTAGCAACAGACTTTGGTAAGGAAAGAAACTTAAGCTTTATGGCCTGGTAACTGTGGAGTTCTACCCCAAATAAATACCCTTTAAAAAGACCAACATATTTCTGGTATTTTCCATCAGCACCCCTTTTGGCTGACTAATACAGGTGTGCGCCAACTAAATGAGGATGGGCCTTGATCCAATATAGCTGAAGTCTTACAAGCAGAGGAAATTGGACTCAAAAAGAGAAGCCACAGGGAGGAGCCAGGAGCTGGAAGTCAACAAAACACAGAAGAACAGGGAGAACATGCCTCCATGTACATTGCCATGTGGCAGAAAAGCCAAGGAACCCTAAAGACTGCTAACCAACCAGAAGATACCAACCCCCAGGAGGGACCAAGCCTTCTAGCCTCTGAAACTGTGAGCCAATAAATTTCTGCTGATAAGCAGCTGGGAAACTAACACACTGATTAACTAGTGAGGTCAGCGGAATTTTATTTAAATAGGGTGACTTAAGCAAGCCACCTGCTCTGAGAATTTGTATGATCAAAACACCATCCTATCACTCATACCACTGTCCTTCACATCTCACCTCATGAACATCTTTAAAAACATTAAAATAAATTAAAAGCAATTTTCTTCTGACATTTTTTGCTGCAGCCCCCACACTAACTGAAGAATAAGGAACCAGGTGTTTCTTCTAAAAATCATTCGTGTATTTACCCAAGTTTCTTTTCCTATGTTTTATTTTTTTATCTATTCCAGTAAAATCTCATCTTTTTCACTTAGTGTTAGATATACAATCTAGAGAAACCCACTGAACAAAGTAATAGAGAGTAAATGTACTGAAAAATAAAATTCCCAACAGAAGCCATATTTACATTTTGGTAAAATTGGAAACCACCCAAGCTTGTATTTAAACATTTCTTTGTTTTGTTTCTCATGGAGGGATTCCTGGTGGGCTCCACTTTACCCACATTAGACACATTCTGGCTTATTTCAACAGTTGCTCCAGACTCAGCTCAAGCACGATGGGTGATAGATCATTTTTCATTCATGAAGAGGGCTCTGTGAGAGGCTGAAGGCATGTAAAACAGAATTCCATAACCCGCCTCCCAGAGGAAGGGCAAAGAGGGGCTTTAAAAAACCTTTGAAATTCAAGTTTTATATCAGATTGACAAGGAATCTTAAATATACTCAATGACATTTCTAAAAGGGTCAACAATTCCGTTTTCTAACACTTTGAAATCAATACTTCAAAGAAACAGATCACCACCTAACTTAGGTAAATAATCAAAATGCATCTCAAAAATAAAGAAAAACAGAGCTTTATTTTTCATCAATATGGAGCCCTTTTCCTGTCACAATGTTTCTAGACTTGGTGTACTGTACAAGGTGGAAGGGCCAAATTTTGTATGGCTTAGTTCTTAAAATGTTCTGAAGAGTAAGGCATTAACAGTTCTTTCTGCCATTTTCTTTAATTTGAAAAAGGAAATCAGATACCATCATTTCAACCATTTAATCATTACTGAAATTGGACATATTATGTTCTCCTCATTCAAGACATCATGTAAACAGTTTGTCCTACTACCAGGTCCACAGCAAATAAGCCATTCAAACACAAGCAAATAGGTTAATGTTGAGTGCTACCAGGGAACTCTGCCCCTTTCTCAATACGAAAGTATTCTGGGCTTTTGCCAAAGTTTTAGTGAGACTTTAACTATAGCCTTTAAAACCACCAACTAAAGTCGGTGTGGAAGCCTGAACCACAATAACTTTCTCTTATCAAATATCCTCTGTCAGGGGAGTGCATATGGTTACCATTTAGTGGAGTTGCCACATAAAATAAAAGATTTCTCAAGCAACACAAGGCACAGCTGTACAAAGACATACTCAGTGACACGGAAGTCAATGGCCATTCTAACCTCGTGGAGGCTCTTAAGTGGGAGGATGGTGACTATGTCGGGCCCCAAGATTCAGGTGTGCCTAGTGTTTTCATTTTCTCATTTCTACACCTACAAAGGAACAATTTGGCCTCACTTTCTCATTTCTACTTCCACCTACTACAAAAGAAGTTTGCCAATTAATTTGAAAATCTCTCTATAATTTCTTGTGACATCAGAAGCTAAGTGCTATGCTCATTTAAGTCATCATTAAATTACGATTTGTTAGGAAAGCATTAAGTGATATTCTTCTCATTTTTTTATATTTACATGAAGTTTTAAAAGTAAAGCACCAATAACTTAGAGGATTAGGAAAAGGAAGATGAGCTTTAACTCATCACTCTGGGCCTTTGTAAAAAGAAAAAAAGCTGTTACATAAGAGATCCAGTTATATGTCAGAAATATACATGCCACCACTGACTCCTCTCCAGTGGAACTCCTAAAATGTATCCTAAAATGTAAACTCCCACATTTCAACTACCTTGATTGAAAATATAATGACCAGCTTTAAATCTCTCCAACTCCAACGTTTACTGATAAAAGGCAAACACATTTCTTGAGAATAAAACATATAAACCTGGAAAGCATTCTATTTCAAATAGGAGGGGGAGAGAAGCTAGCAAATAAGATATGAATAATAGATTAAAAGGAGTGGCAAGTAAGATGATAGCATTTGAAGTCTGATTTCTCCTGTGCAGTGGGATCACTTTTGTACCACACGTCTTACTTCAAGCCATAGCTTATATTTTGGAATTTTCGTCTTTCTACAAATAGGTAAAATAAAACACATTATTACAAGGTGGAGTGAACAAAGCCACCCTGGCAAATAACCAATGAAAACAAACAAACCGTTCCTAAAGAATTAATGTTCCAAAAACTCAGGAAAAGACTTTCATGCCTACAACTCATCAAGAAAGGGCAAATTGCAACAAGAATGGGGTTTTTTGTCCATATAATTAGCAAAAAGCCAAAACTGATCAAATCCAGGGTTGAGAGTAGACAGAATAACAACAAGAACGCAATTGGCACTTCCTTTTGGAGGGCAATTTGGCTCTTTACCCAACTTCTTAAGGCACTTGCCCTTTAATCCAACAATGAAATTCTAAAAATCTATCTTACATAAATGTTTGCATATCGGCATAAAGTTAATATATACAGGAAATCTCTCTTCGTAAGAGTTAAAAACGAAAACTAAATATCCATTAACAGTGTATTGAGTCTATGAACTATAGAATATCAATACTATATAGATTACTCAGACTCAAGAAAATGAGAGGTAAGATGTGAATGTGCTAACCATGCTGTTTATTGCTTTAGAAAGTTATAGTCTGATATGTATGGTATGATCCAATTTGTGTTAAAAGCAAACACCTATTTTGTATACACATGCACATGCATATACTCACCACCCAACCCAAACTATTAGCAGTAGTTATTCATAGGGATTTGTACGTTTTTTCTATGTATTTCTGAATTAGATGGAACTTTCAAAACAAGCTTGTATTAATGTACTATTTGGGGAATTGAAAAAAATATGGAATTAATGTGAATGTCATATGCAAGACACATTATAAGAGGCTAATTCAATGGAGTAACACAGATTAACCTAATACATTCTCTAATAATGCAGTATAATTTAATAACAGTAATTTCATGTACTAAAGAATTAAGGAGTTCATTTATTAAAGCATAATAATTTAATATTTCTCATAATAAATTCATTAACTATATAGACCCTATCTTATCACTCTTCCTCCAAAATTCTAAATTTTACCCAATTAAGGTAGTGATAATATTAATGAAACCACAATAATGTAAGTTTAAGGTAGTCATAGAGTGTTTGTCTGTACCATCTACATGATGCCTGCATATGATCTTATAAACAAGCATTGTTTTCATCAATAAGTGGCAGGCAAAGCATGACTTGATGAAGAATCCACCCTGTTTAGGAGTCTAAAAAATAGCAAACTAAAATACACTTCCAATGACAAATTGTACCAGGGAAATTGTTAGAATTAGAAAACAAACTAAAGGAAGTGACTCCGGATTCTGACCCTTCTTTTCATCTAAACTTCAATACTGCTAGGTCAACCCTGCCACCCCTTAGGGAATCCTACCTCTCTCGCAAAAAAAATGCAGATCTAATTATACTACTCCTTTTATCGTTAACTTTTGTTCATTCCCTTTATTTAACAACACAAAGTCTAAATTCCTTAAAGAATTCAAAATTCCATTTGGGTTCTATCTGAGCCTCACCTCTCCCCCACCTCCAAAATAGATTTCCAAACTTATAAAATGGGTTAATAGAGAAATCTCATCTATTGACCCTATACAGAAGCCCATTTAGTCTTTAGCATAAAAGGAAAATCTACAACAACTACTTTTACCAAATGAGCTATCTTATATAAAATCCACGTGTTTCATCCATCAATCAAATTGCTCTCAAAATTCAATCATGTCATACTTTTACTTAGGTTTTACAAAATTTAAATCACAGAATGGAAAGCATATCTCTCTCTCTCTCTCTCTCTCTCACACACACACACACACACATGGAGATTTATTCATAGACCTGTTGAATCACTACTCTATCACCAGTACTTGAAGGCTAAAATTATTTTTATAAACAGACAAAAGGAGAAACACATCAAGATTTCAGAGTAAGAGGAATGGAAATAAAGGAACAACTTTCAGAAGGCTTGAGTGGCAAAAGTGGCAAATAGTGTTTAGCAATGGTCTGCTAAAATAAGCAGGAACTATTCTGAAACAAAGAGAGGATGCAGAAAAGTCCTGGGCCCAATAAATACAAACTGGGGTTACCAGCTGCACCCCACCATAATATATCTGTTTCTGCAGTGACACCCAAAGACAAAACAGGACCACCTTCAAGCTTTATGGGCAGTGACAGCATGATTGCTTGCAAAATAAAATCTCAAATTTTGGACTCATGAACACTAGTAAGGCAATATAATAGTATCTTAATTCATGCAGGGAACCAGGAGATCAGTCATATAAAAGTATCTCTCTCTAACCACGAATTCATTCAGCTGGCTCTTCAGCAGATTAAGAAAACAGGCACAGGGAAATTATTTTTGAGAAATAGCATTTTCATGACAAACCACTCAAAAGAAGATTGATTACACCAATAGCATTGTAAGTCAGGCAAAAATAAAATTATCTGAAAGAAGGGCATTGAGTTTAACTTCCTAGTAGTCTCCCACCATCTAATAACATTTCCTTATCTCCTTTTCACTTATCGCTTCAGTAACTTCAGGCCTCATCTGAAGATATAGCCAGAATACAAAATAGATTAAGGTATAATAGAGAGCTAGACATGTCAAAAGGTATTTCTGATGCTATTTCAAGTGCAAAGGATGGCTCTTCCTCCAATTATTCACATACACATATACATAGCTCCAGCTCAAATAAAACCTCCGACGTATAGTTGGGGCATGATTGTGACTATCTAGCTAAAACTCATAATACTATTTAACTAAATATTTTTCTTAACAATCTAGTATTAGTAAAGTAAAATATATTCCTAGAAATAGCACTTTCAATTATTGGGCTATGAAAAAATCAACTAGTAAAATCATACGCTAAACCTATTAGGGGAAGTAGGAAAGCACCTTCCACTTTCAAGGGCCATCTTAACTCCCCTTATCTCTCAGTTTTCTGTTTAATATTAGTCAATAGTTTGAATGTTAACACAGATTTTACTTAGATCAGGAGGGTGTGTGGAGGAAGTAGGGCTGGAGGACATGAGCTATGAAATCATGGTAGAGAGCAAGAATCAGCTGATATTCCAAATAAACATATTTAAGGAAAAATCGTTCAGAAAATGCCCTACAGAGTGTATGGTAATAGGAAGAAGAGCTGCTGTGTTACAGGAACCAGCTAATAGAGACCCAGAGGAATGAAAGCATCCCATGGGGAAGGAATAGGAGAGACTGGGGTGGCAGGAGGGGGTGGGGGGTGGCTATGCTAAAGTGTAAGGGCTTGAAGTTCAAAAGTGTGTGCAGAGAACAGGGGTGCAGGGCAGAGACCAGTGGTGTGGGGCAGGGATGAAACGGATAGAGTTTGTGAGCTACTCAGTCTACGTGCCAAAGCCATAACTCAGGTATGATTAATGGGTAGGCCACCCATGATACTCATGAATTGTATAAAGTTGTACCACTTTAAGAACTACAGGGAGATACATAGATGGCACATAAGTAAGAGAGGTATTCAGATTCTTGTTCCACAGGTTTTAACCATCAAGCTGTCAAAGACAAGCATATGTGAGGTTAGGAACCCTCTCCCTGATGTGGTCAGTTCTACATGCTACCCACAAAAGATGAGAATCATCCACATGTAGGATTCTGCTTAGTGATCCCTAAAAGATAGTGGATACGTTTCATTAAGATTTTTTTTTTCATGTATCCTAAGCATCTTGTAAAACAGACCAAAAGACTTCTTCATTTTTGTTGCAGTGATGTTAACAATAATACAGTCATGTTTTCAAATATGTATATATATATATATATATTTCTACCAAAACATTAAAAGTTACTGACTTTTTCATATGGCCATGTGCCAGGCTACAGGATATTCTGTGAAAGGCAGTCCTTAACTGGAGTATCTGTGATTTCTTTAATAACCACAGAGAGTTCAATGAGTCAAAGACTATTGAATCTGGCTCAATGGCAGTGGTAAAGTAAGAACTGGAGAGTCAAAGAGTAAAACTTTATAGTACTATAAAATACTGGTCTATAAGTCACAGGGGATGTAATTGAAGGCAGGAGCATTGACTTCCTGCCCAACCACAAACTTGGCTGAACCTTGGCCTTCAGTGGTCAAACTTTCTTCCTAGCCTTAAATTAACCATCACAATAACAACCACTATCTCCAAAGAAAAGCAAATGAATAGACTCCTCTTCTTAAACATTTAAGATGCAAAGCAAACCTCTCCAAGGAGCCAGGTTGTCAAGCATATTGTGCTTTTTCTAAATCTCCCTGGTCCCAAGGAGGTAAATCTGATCTAAACCATCAACAATACTAAATGCATTCATTACACACCAGAATGTATAAACATATATTTTCATACAGAGAAAGGAGGAGGGATTTTAAGTTTTCACTCCTAGATTGAGAGCAGGTTTACTTCATTCCTATGATCAAACGTATTCTCTACATATTGACAGCTTCAAGCAGATGTAAGTAGCAGCAAATTATAATCTGTGCCATTTGGTATGTAGTTTTGCAATTACAATCTTTAGATGCATTATAATTCACAGACCTCCAAAAGGCTTTATGGATCTCAAAGGGGATTAATGAAAAAATTTGGTCAGAATACAAAGTATAAAGTCAACAGTAATTTTTTAAAATACAAAAAGTATTTAGCACCATTCACCCAAAATAAGTACTAAATAAATGACAGATTTCTTTTTATTTAAAAAAAAAAAATCACATATAATCCCACCAACCAGAGATTATCAGTGTTCATACTTTGGTGCATATTTCCTTCTAAGCTTTTGCATATTATATTTTCTTATTCTTCATTGCGAATATTTAGGAAAGTCACCACTTTTTAAAAATGTTACTGCCTCCACCCACTTTGCTAATGTTCTAAATCTAAGCATTTTACAGTTGATCCTCCTGGGACATCTATGTACAAATTCATAACGTCTAAATAATACTAGCTTTGTTCTCCTTTGCTTCCAGTGTTTTTGCTACTCTATAATACACCTATGTATAAACTTCATAATTATTTAACTCCACAAGAACTTCCCAAACAATAAGAATAATGGTGATATTGGACAGATGTTAACTGATTAGCGCCTCTCTTGTTAGCTGTTACTTTATTCATCTCCACTCATCTTCACCTTCCCCTCCACTAGGGGATAATCTGTAGGCCTGAGGTAAGTGTACTGGTAGAAGCTGCAGGAGAGCCAGTAGGAGGACTGGAATAGCCGTCATGGAGTAGAGATGGAGCAGCTAACGATGACCCAGTAACGACTCCACACCAGGCACTGTGCTAAGCACTTTATATGAAGCAAATCATCTAATCCTTTCAAAACACTAACAGGGTGGGTACTACTATTATTTCCATTTTGTCAATGAAGGAACTAGTGTAGAGAGAGCTTGAGTAATTTGTTCAAAGTCACACAGCTCGTAAGGCACCAAGCCAGGATGAGAATCCAAGCAAAGCTGGCATCCCTAAACTTTCTTCAAATGGAAAGAAATAAGCACTTCAAAGGGAAGAGCAGCCTCAGCCTTCAGGAGAAAGCCAATAAGCCAGTCAGGTACTGCCAAGTTAAAAATGCAAGACTAAACAGCAGCCCCAAATCACAGGCCAGATACCACGGGCATTCCTACAAATGCAGTAAAGAACATCCATTTCTGCAGGAACTATGGCCAATTAAAAGAGTTCCCTTAGGAAAAGCAGATTTTGTGCTCCCAACACTCCCACGGAGTCCAGTAATGGCTTCCTCTTGGCTCAGGAACCTCTTATACTTTCTCAAGGCAGTGAATTTTAAGCAAGCTCTGGCAAGAGTTCTCCATCACTCCTTCCTCCCTGTTTCTTCTCTTGGAGAGGGGAAGGAGGCATGGTCTCATTTTAGCAGCTGTGACTCAGCTGTCTACTCTACATGCCAGCACTAGGAATTTGGACATCTCTTCAGAGATGCCATTTAAGTGAGAAATTGTTGGGAGAGCAAAGATAACAAGCCTCTTTCGGTTAGCATTTCTTTTGTGTAATAAATATTTTTAACCCAGTTTATTTCAGCATCTACAACCCATATATTTGCTCAGTGGTAGAGGGCATTTAATTTACTGGAATCACCTCTTTGAGGATGGTGACTGTATTTAAACCCGCCTATGTAACACTAAAGCAGGACAAGGGGGTGACTTTCCAACCTGACTCCTGGCAGAGTTCAAAGTACTCTCATAAAAAAAGAAACTAAATATCGAGTCCAGTGTCTATCTGCATCGAATGACTTAGATTAGCACACGAAAGAACATTTGCTTGTCCCTTTCCTTAATGAAGTGCTGTCAAGGTAAGGTTTCTAGGAAATGCAGGGCTCCACTTCTTCTAGATATTCATTTATTTAAAAAAAAAAAAAAAAAAAAAGGAATTTGAAAATGTGAGGCATTGCAAAAGATCCTCAAGCCCATCAAGTACCCCTCTCCACCCAGCATAGGAATGTCCTCTGGAGTCTCAGGACAGATGGCCTCTGTGCATCTGCTTAGCTGTTTCCACATCATTCATCTTAAGCAAGGGCAGCAATGGTATTCTTCCATGATGTCTTTGAAATTGCCTGACTTTTCATATGGAATGGATGGTGATCTAATTGAGAAATTAGATCTTCTCAAAGACCACAGTCATACAACAATTAGACTTCAGAATCAGAAATGTCTTCAAGGCTTATTTAAGCACAGGTCACTTTTTGTTTCACCTGAGACCAGAATCTAGATTTAGTTAAGGAAGAAGTTTCCAGGTGTGTATATGTGAGGGCCACCTAAACTGATCGTTTTATGAAGATTAGCTTCCTATAATTAGCCGCTTTTTCTAAACAAAGCTTCGTTTCTTTTGACATTTTCTTCTTCAAACTGATGTTTTCTTCTTAAATTTTCTCTTTTCCTTCTTATTTAATTGGCCTTAACAATCCTGATCAAAAAAGAAGAATGAAAGTTAAGAGGTCACTTTTTAAAAAGCGGAGGATTCTGATACCCCTTGAGTCACAACTGGGGGATAAAAAAATGGATCTACTCAGCCCATAAAAGGGACTGAGCAGAGTGACAAATGTGTGATACTTTCCAAACTCTAAGGCCCAAGCCTATTCATACTAAATATGTTTGTAATATTAAATAAAATAAATTCTTACAGAAAAAGGTCACATTTTCTAAAGCTCGTCGTATAAAAGTATCAGAACTAGAAGGGACATCAAGATTTAACTCACTCAGCTCCCGATCTGCAGGTAGGGTTGGTATCAAGGCCTCTTTTTCCACAGGAGAGGGGACTCCCTAAGGTTAACTGACTTTCCCAGCTTCACAATAAATCACGAGAGGGACGCCCTCCAGGCTTCTCTCTCCTCCAGCAGCACGTCTTCCTCCGTTGCATACTACCTTGCAATGTTTATTGTTCAGCTCGCTTCTATCAGCCAATTTATTTTTTTTATATATATTTTTTTCT
This sequence comes from Tolypeutes matacus, assembly GCA_026826555.1. Lineage (NCBI taxonomy): Eukaryota > Metazoa > Chordata > Mammalia > Cingulata > Chlamyphoridae > Tolypeutes > Tolypeutes matacus. The sequence goes on along the minus strand of JAKSZT010053888.1, from coordinate 3,330,930 downwards.
AGTGTACACAAATGAAATTTCCTCAGAGTGGATTTTTTTTTAAAATTATAGCAGCTGTTGTATGTAATTCACCATTTTTTTTTTTTTAATGAATCAAGTAGGTGAAAAGTTGTATTGTTTTGCCACTACTTATTTTTAAAACCTCATCTTCTGGAGGAGATTAGTTCTTTTATTGCATTGTCCAGCTGATCTAATGTAATAAAGCTATTTCAATGCTTAAATAAATGTGGTATAGAATATGAGAAACCAAGCTCTTCAGGAAAAGATCTTTTGAAAAAAGGAGGTACCAGGTGTTTGTTGAAATCACACATTAAGTATCAGATATTGTAGATTGTACTTTCATTCACATGTGTGTGTGAATGTTTCATTTAATATATACAAACAAGGTCAGTGAAAATGTTCTCACTTTATAGTACAGAAAACTGAATTACAGGATAATTTACTGATTTGGCCAAGGCCACCCAGCTAATAATTGGTAGTTTTAAATCTGTATCTGTCTGATTCCAAAGCTCATGTACTTTTCAATCCACCTGAAAAACTAAAGTAATTTGAGTCCTGATGACATAAAGCAGAATAAGAAAGTGGCAGTGACTATTCATAAGCACATGGCAAGATTAGGCAAGCGTTACAAAATCAGATAATCTTAGTTTGTCTTTGATAAAATTCCCATAATTTTGTCTCCCTTGCTCTAATAGATTCAAGGATCAGCCCAACCTGACAGAAAACACAAACGGAATTTTTATCTGCACACCACCTCCCAAACCTCCTCCCCATAAAACTCAGATTTCTCCAGTGCCACAGGTTCTGTGTAACAATTAACAGGAAAAAAGATTTTTTCCCTAAGAATTCTGGTTTTCATTTTAAAGAAGAAAGTGGCTGAGGCAACATATAAAAACCCAACTTTTGCTTAATGTTCAAGGCCACAAGACAATTGCCACAAGTAAGGAAAGCTTTTCCTTTTAATGAATCTCCAAATTGACTTTATTAAATAAAATACACATGAAAGGCCATATTCATATTTCAGTAGTGAAAAATTAGTGCCACTTGAAACCTAAAACGAGGGACAAAAAGCATTATTCTCACAAATCACGCCACCAACCACTCTGGCAGAGATGATTTGGGTGATATTTCCATTTGTCAAGTCCCCTTCTCTTCTCAGAGGACATGGTCCAGCGAAGGAGCAGCGCCAAGACCAAGAGTCAGAAGATGGAGTCATACCATGAAAAACGAACCCTAATCCAACAATGTTACAATTACAGTAACCTTAAATCCCCATCTATAAAAGAGCCATGATGTTTATTCTCCAAGTCACAGTATCCCATATGAATTCAGAAAGGTGCACGGCACACAGGAAAGTTTTAATAAAGAGTTGTTACAATTAATTCAAATTATAAGATGAAAAATTTCGTTCTATGTATGATAAAAACTTGATTGTGTTAAATTTGTGATGTTTGGAAATTAATGTTTGGGGCTATTAACATCTTCGTAGTTGACATCAGAGTTTGTTGAATCTAGTTATGAAAAAAAGACAATTCAATTCAAGAAACATTTATTGAAGTACCAGGTACTGCACTAGATATTGGGAATACAAAGACGAAAAAGACCCACGGCTTCTACAAAAGGTTCAAGAGAAATACAAGGAAATAATTTCAATGAGAAATATCCATTAAGCATAACCCATAGGGAAAGCGGGTTTTTAGTAAAGCACTCTACTTGGGAAGTGGTCAATAAAGTTGTCACAGAAAATGTGGCCTATGAATTGGGTTTTGCAGGATGAATGAAGATCACCAGTCAAAGGAACAGCAAGGACTAAAGTAAGGGTGACTAAGGTAGCCTTAACTTTCTTTTCCTGCAATAGAAACTTTAAGAAGGGAATGCTGAGAGAAGAGCTGGCCCGGTGAAAGTTCCTTGGTAACATCGGGCTTTGTAAGCCATGATGTGCATCCTGGACACATCTGATAGGTCATGGATACCAGTGAGATTTGTGTTTCAGAAGAACCACGGTAAGCAACAGTGTACAAGATGTATTGCAGAGGACCCTACAGAAGGGAGAAACAAAAGGGATTTGAAGAGGTGATTGCAATAGACTGGGTGCAAGTTGAAGGAGGTCTGAAGCAAAAGTGAGGGCTGCAGAGGGAGGAGATCAATTCAGAAAATATGTAGGTTTAAAACCAGATCTACAGTCAGTACAGAGGCATATAGACTTTTTCACTTGCACAAGGTCTTTGGGGAAAATAATATAAAACTATACATTTGTATACTTAATTTTTTTTCATTAAAAACATAGTTTTTATAGTCAATGTTGACTTTGCTTTCCTATAGAATTAAAATGAGATGAAGATGAGTGTGCACAAGAAAACATGTGTATATGTATGTGCATGTACACACATGCAAACAGAGAAGACTGAAAGGAGAGACCAAAAATTTTAACAGTATTTCTTTCAGACTAGTGGGATCACGAGCTTTTCTATATTTTCCAAATTCCTTACTGTGAATCTTTTTATCTTAAAAAACAAATGTTGCATATTTATTCTTTCCCAACTAGGAGGGAGACAAACATCTAAGAAGTCAAATAAGAATGTTCACATCATTCAGTAGATATTTACTAAGTAAAGACAAATCAGACTAAATTTAATTATTTCTATAAATCCTAAGAGGCAGAGAATTATTATCTAAAATTCATAGTCTTCCCTTCTTAATTTTGTAGAATACTGTGACTTGCAATAGAAAAATAATTCCATTTTTTCTTGGGCTAATGTTTATATTCCCAGGCAGAAACTAGTTAGTATTAACAAGTAGTCCAGAATTAAATATACATAGTATGGGGGGGAGAGAGGGTTGGGGTCATGGGTAGAGAAACTAAGACTTAAAATACAAGGAACAAGATGAGCCACACATAGGAAGACAATAGAGAGTTAACTATAATCGCAAAATTGTTCTACAGAATAATGCAATTCTCTCTGCAAACTTACCTAGGCATAGGCCATTAAATAGCAGCCAAACATAAGTTTGTATACTATTTATACACAGGAAAATATAGTTAGTAATGCAAATTCAAGGAACAAAAATGGTATCCTGGAAAGCATGGGAGTCATTTAATAATGCTAACAGGCACAGACCACTTTAATACAATAAAACTCCTTTGTTGGCATATCATTAGAGGTTCTTTCTGGATCTATCACTATGATAAATCACTCTTGCTTCACTAACAAACAAACACTTTATAATTAGGCAATAAAGCTGAGCCTTCCATCCTGATTTGCTTTAACAAGAAAATTTCTTTGATCATGGCAGTATTCTTGTCACTCAGTCCCTCCTTCCTCAATTCTATTTCTAATCATCTTGCCATGAATTCAGAATTCACCTTTCCCTCCCTGAGGAACAAAAATCATTCCACAAGTCAATCTATTTACATGATGTGAGAAAAAGGAAAAGGGTCACGATCATGGTCCTTTTCATCTCTAATTCCCAGAGATGTTACCAGCAACTTCGTGTGCATTTCCTTTTCCACTCTGACGTCTGGGATAATGGACCACGTTATTTTCCATCCATTTCCAGAGAGATGGAAGGGAAAACAAAAATGCCTCAGGTACAAGTGGTTTTTTGCTTTGTTTTTTAATTAACGCTTTAAGAAAAACTGGCAAAGATGGGTGCTAACAATCTGGAAGACAGAGTACTGGTCAAAAATGCCTATTAATCAGTACTAGATTTTATGAATTCTATTAATTATAAAGTTATGACCATTTTCTTAACATAGTCATAGCTCCTTGAAATTCCAGCTCCTCAAGATTCCAAACGCTCCAAATAATTTTTTTCCTTTAGGCAAGATGTGTTTGGACCAGAAATCACAGTCCTCATTAGTATTCTGCTCTAAATACCCTAAACCACACACACAAGCGCATGTCTGCTGCACCCATAGCCTGCGAGGCTGTCCCTAAGAATCACCTGAGCCCCCTCCCCAGCAGAAGAATGAATGCTGTGCAAGGAAAGTCCCAAGCGTGGAACTGACATCCAAACCACACCTCTCCCGCATTTGCAATGTTACTCAGGGCGACTGACTTTTTATCAAACCACCTTCATGCCTGCACCCTACTCTTTTCATCAGCCCAATTCTGATGACTTCCCATGCTCAAAACAACGGCACTCTCATCCACAGGACTCCACAGTACACTCTAGCAATCACAAAAAGGCTTTGCCCCCCTTCCCTTCACGAATCCTTATCAGGACTTTATGGGAATAGCAATCAATAATAAGGTATAAAAGGTATCAAAAGTGTTATTGTGTTCTCACTACATGAAGCTCAGAGAGTTATAAGAAAATCATTTGGGGGTAGGAGGTTATGACTTGGAACTAACACTCAATCTCTTCAATGTGTGTGTTACAGATCAAAGAAGGAAGGAAGCCAAAGCTAAAGGGAATAGGTGTGGGCTTCAGCTGCCACCTCCAAATTACGGAAAGACAAAAGACAGAGAATAGAAAATTGATAGGAACTCAACACAGACCTACTGTCTTCTGTTGAAGACTTACATTTTCCTCGAGCCACTGCCCTGGGACGCCTCAGCTCCAGTGCTGGGGAGCCAGGGCAAGACCGAATCTGGACGTGGAGAAGTTCACAACAAAAAGCTATCGGGTAAGTCCAATAGTGAGAAGACTCTCTGTTCCTCCAAAAATGAAGGGAGCATGGGATCACCAAAACTGTGCTCCTGACCTTGCCAAGATCAAATCATCCCTCTTGTGGAAATGCAGGATGTTGGTTTGGTTAGGTATGAGCTCTTTCATCACAGCTGCTAAGCATATCAAAAGAATAGTCCTGGATCACATTAAGCACGTGTATGAACTACTGTGCTCTGTGTTTTACGCCATTGCTTTTCTAAACTTGGTTCCTGTGGGCTCAGTCTTCCTTGAGCATTACTTAAAAGAAGGCTGCCTGTTCAACTCCCTAAAAAAGGAAAGGAAACACAATCACTGGCTTTAAAGTCTACAGAGAAAAGCAGTCATCTCAAATGACTAAATCAAAGCCAAAGAAAAGCATATAAATTGTTTATCTCAATGAGGTTGAAATTCTGGGAACGGAGTTGTGTTTTTTTCCTACACGTAGTGAAAGTAGCAGTTGCAACAGACAGAAGGCACTAAACTGAATTAGTTGTACAATTCTGCCTGAAAGCCTTGCTGGTAAAAGCTAAAATTTACATTTTCCTTCCTTTACCTGTGAATTAACAGTTTGTTTTCAATCAATGAATGTTTAATTATCACCTATTAAATCCAAAAGCCTATGCTAGAACTGTGGGACCTACTTCCAATAAAAAATTAGACCTTGTCATTACAGTGCCGTGGAGAAGCCTGGGCTTGTAGACAAATCATCTCTACAGCACAGACCAACCAACCTGTGGTGATTACTTCGCAAAGCAAAGCCGAGTTATGTAAGCACTGCGCATTTTACATTTACCATCTACGGTGAGGAAGTGATTTATGGAAATGGCAGCACTAAAACGAAGCTTTAAAAGATTTTGCCAACTAAAGCTCTGTGGGAACAAGCACAGGGCACAGAGCCACACGTGTATCTAGGGAACAGCACGTCAAATTGCTTGGATTTGGGCTGGAAAAATGACTATAAATAAGGATAGAAACTAGGTGGTTGCTCCTAGTATAATCATCTTCAACTCCAGGCAAACTGGTAAAATCCAATTTTGGTGTCTAGAAAAAGACTTAGGGCCATGGTCAGTTCATCTGCACCCAGGTGAGATACCCCCTACCTGCCCGCCTCTCACAAATGTCAATATCGCTTTTCCTACATCAGGTTCTAGTTGTTATACATGACATAGTCATTTATTTTCAAGTTCTTTACAACAATATTCATCAAATCTGACAGGTGTATCTTCCCTCGTGTCATTTTTAAACAAATGAAAATTTAGTGTATTTTTGATACATTAACTAGTAACATAAAACAATAACATATTTTTCTTAAAAATGATAAATCAATGAAGTTTTGGGAGGAAAATGATAACAAACCTGCCACACATAATGAAATCAGAAAAACCTTAATTTTTTAGCTTCTGAGTTTGGAGAGGTGAGAGGAAAAGGGGCTGTGGAAACAGAAGAGAGGAAGTGGTTGTCAGCAACAGCCCTGCAAGCATTTGGAAAAAAGCAATGGTGCTTATGGTGGAAAACACTGATGCGTCTATTATCCCAAAAGTGGGAAAACAAGTGGGAAAAAAGGAAAGGTGTTTATCAGTTGCTTGTTTTCTTCTTTTTTTAATCTAAGAGAAATCTTCTAACCAAGATTTAAAACTTGTTGAATAATAAAAGCAGGAATTTTAACAAAGCATTCAAGGCCATTCACAATTATTCACCCGTCAAGGGCTGCAAAGCATCTCAGGAAGGAAAGATTCAGTAACTGAACAAGGTAGAGCCTTTCCACCGACTGCTCCCCAATCCCCTCCACACACTATATGCCCAAAAAGTACCGCTCAGCACTAGGATTGGGGACTGTTCTTTTTATTATTATTATTTTAAGCAGCAGTCACAAAGAGCAGCACTCAAATGCTCCAAGTTAGAGGCTGGCTGTCATGAGAAAATTATCATCAATGTTTCTTCAAGCTCTGGAATAAAAAGGAGAAGCTAAAACTCTGTTGCTAAAATCTTTCTAGTTATAAAAGGTTCTGAGTTGGGTTACCTTTTGCGCAGGCATGTGAGAACACCTTATTCTCATAGACTAACAATTCTCGATTCATGAGGTAGGCCCATTCAAATAGGAAAACACACATTGCCAAGCAACATACAGCTCACCCACCCCAGAGCCCAGGCTGGCAGGAGAGCTGCTCTGTGTGGTTGCTTAGTTTCCCTCTACCACAACCCCTTCTGTGCTTTGCATATTTTGAGAAAAGGTTGTATCGATAAAAGGTTATATCTAATTTTTCATGATGCATTATTTTTCCCTTGCACACATTTATGCACATTTATTCAAATCTACTATTTCAAGTATGAATTTAATGCTGTGTGTTCTTGTGTAGTGTGTGTGTTAAATGATTTTGATAACATATCATCATTCTAAAAGTAAAAATCCCCTTCTGCTACCTTCCGCCTACATATATAACTGTTTCTCTGTGAAAGACGTGAATCACCACCAAAATTTTTTGAGTACTGATTTTAAAAAACAAACATGTGCCACTACAATAATTCATCCAGAAATAACTTGCTGATAATCTATTCAGAAAACTGCACATCCAATGACGTATGGAATTTTTGCCCAGTAGCTCATCTGCCTGGTTCTACAGCACCCTCACCCCACATCACCATGGTTATTCAGGAAGCTGTCACCCTAGATCCACAGACCCCAGCCCCTTAGCTTAGCTTAGCCGGGGTCCCAGTTCCAGTTGCTCCAGAGGCCAGGCTGCATACCTGAGCTCCCCGGGGTTTGCTGTTTCTTTTCCAGGTCATCTATGGACTTCATAAGATTCCCAAGCATCTTTCTAACATATTCCTTTTTCCTCTCCAAACAGACAAATCTTTATCGACAATCAAAAGATTCTTAACTAACATTTTTTGGCCTATTCCCTATAGCGTGGGAGACTGCTTTTTCCCAAAGAACTCAAAATAGTTTATAATGTATCACAGATGTTTGGGGGTTTTTTTGTTTTGTTTTGTTTTTAAGTAAGCAACAAAGCATTTCTACTATTTGAAAATACAAAAAACAGAGGTTAAGAGGTTTAAGTCACTAGCACAATAACCTGGGTGGTCAATGGTAATATGTATCACGCTAAACCTAAAATCTCCAAAATTAGTCCGACTTACTCCCTAATCCATGTGGTTCAAACTCAAGACTAGACTACAGTCATCTTAAAACCGATTCTACTCCCTCTGGAGTAAACTTGGGTTTGTTCTTTTTTGAACACCTAGAACCAAATAAATATGTCAGGCTGCAAAACCTTGGAAAGCCCAACTTCTTGGATTTAAAAACCCTTATTTGTGATATTTTTGCCTCATGTACTTTATGCAGGATCTGACCACAAGTTAGAAGTATCAGCTGTAATTAACAATAAACAAAAACTAATTTCAGACTCTTCTCATGACCAGGAAGCATTACCAGCCAAAAATATAAAGGAAAAAGAGAAAAGCTCAAGTTTTAATAAAGTAAGTAAACTCTATCAAACCATTATTGATAGATTTCTCGGACTTACTTTTAACCGTTTTGTTTTGTTGTGTTGTGTTGTGTTTTTTAACAGTTTTGTTTTGCATCAAGGTGGGAGAGGGGAAAGGAAAGAAAAAATATGACTCATTCATATTTATATGGGTATATATAGAGTCAAACAATATATTTCAGAGCAATGCAAAGATTATATATTGAATAATGTTTATGCCTTTCCATAATAATTTGTTGGATCAAAATTTTTGCATGGCTTTTTTTATTCTCCATTTAACAAATATTTCTTGAGCTCTTTAGACCCTAAGAATTGAATGCTAAAAAAATTAACTTTAGTAGTGAAAGAAAGTACAACACATATTTTAAATTATTTGAATCTTTAAGAAGAAAAACAAAACTTATAGATTAAATGACAGAACTGTAGCAAGAAAGTTGTTGCGGTGCAAACTTTTTTTACTTTTATGGTTAGATAGCAAAGATCTTTTGCAGAGAAAGAATGACAGCCACTGGAAAATCACTTTACTACAGGAAGTTTGGGTGCTTTCCTTGTCAAGTTAATATCTGGAAGATGGAGGCTTTCGTCCATGTCTCCCAACAAAGCAGCATCTGACTTACAGTAACACTATTCTCAGGTGGATAAAACAGGACTAGTAAGTAAGTGATACATATGGATGTTTAAAAGGATCCCCTCCCTAAAGCCTATGGAGGGTAGCAGAAGTCATCAGGGAATCTTGGTCTGATCCTCAGTCACAGTCCCTGAAGCAAATCAGCATTTCTTTTGGCCCAAATGACTGGAAGATGCTCCTTTAGGGTCACCTCTCTTCCAGAAAAGGAGTAGAGCAGCATCATACTGCTGAGAAACTGCTAAGTTCAAGTTACTCTCAGGCATCTTGTTCCCTTAGCTCAAAAACAACCTTGACAACAACGGTATTTCCACAAATCTAAGGCTCTATTACTTTATATGCCATTAAGAATGAAAGGTACTGCCAATGAAACAATGACCAAATGATTCTGAGATACTTCCTGATATCAAAGACGTTAAAATGTGAGGGGAAAATGTATGTTTTAGAATCAAAACACCACAGTCTTTCCCATATCAACCATATCCAACTGACATCAAAGAAGTGCTGATTCTCTTCCTGTAAGTTCCTTTTCTTTCAAAACTCTCCTCCCATTACTACCACAACCATCTCAGTTTAGACCTTCATCACCTCAAGGCTAGTCTGTTTAAAAAGGCTTACTCATGGACAGCCCTCCACCAATCTCTTCCAGTTTCCTACCCGTCCCATCTCATACTCAGTCTCCAGATTAAAGAGCACACAGGTCATGCCTCCCCGCCCCCATCAGAAAGCTTCCATGTACACATGCACAGACTCTTCACTCTGCGGCTTAAGCCTTCCACCATCTTGCCTCAACCTACCTTTATGGATCAACATTTCCCAATAAGTTTCTATAAGAAATAGTTTCATAGCATTCTTATGTATATTACTCAAAAAGGGGGATTCGTGATTAAATAAACTGGTATAAATAGCAATAAACACATTTTTTACTAGAAGACTCCTCAGAACCTTTAATAGCTAATGTTTGGAAATCTCCAAGAGGTGGTTAGAATCAAATGTTTCCCAAACTAATTTCACCATAGGAAACACTTTGTGCATATTAGCTCTTGGGACTATTATTCTGCATGATACATTGGGAGAAATAAACCGTGACTGACTGCTTCTCATAATTATTCCTCTGATACCTCCCTCTACTCTTTGCACCTTTCTTGTCTCTCTGTCTAGCATGCATTTCCCCTGACAACCTCCAATGTGTATCGCTATTTATCAATCCTACTTTTATTCAAGGCCCAGTTCAAATACCAGTTCATTTTAAAAGCTCTCCTTGGGGCCCTTAGCTGGAATTAATGTCTCCCACAGAACAATGAGTCTTCTTTTCTTTCTACAACCTTCTACTTCTATTAAAACTATTTTTCCAGTATTTTATTCAATCGCTGTTATCCCTTTGAAAGCAGCAGCTGGCCCTTATTCATCTTTTTATTCTTCTCATCACCCAACAGTGGGTTTTAATTATTTCTTAAGCGAACATTTCAAAGGTAGCCTAATCTTAATACTGTCTTCTAACTCCCTATGACCCCTACCACACACCACACTCTTTCGGATACTCTGTGTTTCGAGAAAAATGAATACAAAGAGGCAGTACTTCCCATACTCACCAATAGCTTTAAAATCCTACAGGAAGAAAATTTAACATTTTCAAAAGAAAAGGTTGTGGTTTTAAAAAGTTTTACCGAACATGTTGTCACTTCATCTTGTCATTTGAAATAAGAAGACATATAGCTCTTGTTTTGGAGGAGGTGGTGAAAACAAAAGTGTTTGTTCTTGAATAAGTTACCCTTATAAAGTCAATTTCTCTTAATTTACCTGAAATTAAATACACAGTGTTCCTAAAACATGTAGAAACTGTCAATGAAGCATTTTTTTCTTTTTTGTTTATAAACAGATACACTCTTGAGATTTCAGAGACTTGACTTTTTGGGTACACATCGCTTTCACCCTTCCCCTATGGGAATCCTCCCCCTTACCAACAGGGCAGCTGGTGAAGGCACAGGTTTCCCTTTCAAAACATAAAACGCCAAAAGGTCCTTCCCCATCACATGTTCTCACGTGCATTAATACTGAACAGGCACCATGTCAGGTGTGCAGAGCTGGCACTGATTGTCTTAATAACGGCAATAGCAGCTAAATCTCAGAGCCACTTCCTATGTGCCAGGGACTGCTTAAGTGCTTCACAAGCATTTATACATTTAACCCTCAGGACACCTCCAGGAGGAAAGTACTATGACTGTCTCCCCAGAAAGAGAAAACCTAGGGAGGTGTTACGTAATTTACCCAAGTTCCCACAAGCAGTAATGAGAGTTTCAGGATTTTAACCCAAGCAGCCTGGCTCCAGAACCCAAACCCTTAGTCACCAGCCTGCCCTCTATTAAGGCATAAAAGAAATGCTCTGCAGTCACCCTCAAGGTTGGAAAGCCACTCCTCTCATCAAGACCACTTTTCTTGCCATTACTGACAATCAGAAGACATGTTGAAATATTGGCAAGCCAAAATGCCTGGGCTCCTTCATAGACAAGGGCAGTATGTTCTCAGGCAAACAGACCCAGTGTAAAACAAGGACATGATTTTCAAAACTTCTGTGACTTAAGTAATACTTATAGATTAATTAAATGGATTTTTAAAATAATACACTTTATCTTTAGACGAGTTTTAGGTTCACAGAAAAACTGCACAAGAAGTACAGAGTTCCCATCTACTCTCCCCTCCAAACACATATAGTTTCGACTACTATTAACATCTTGCTTTACTGGGGTACATTTGTTACAACCCTTGATCCAATATTGGCTGGCACATTCTTAGTAACTAAAGTCCATACTTGATATTAGGGCTACCCTTTATATATATAAACAGACAGCATCTACATAGTTTATTTCTCACAGTTCCCCTGACAAATGAACATTATTCAAGAACATACTGTATACACAGATAAGATGGAACACACAAAATGTTTTAAATGATGCGCAACAAAATCCAGCAGTATAAAAGAATGCATGTGAACTCTTGCTCTCTGTGCAGACTAAATTCATTCGCTTGTTTATATAGTAATAAAAATACATCTTTTATGGGTCTTGCATAGACTACAAAAGGGGGAAACTATTACCATATATGATTTTTATATTAGGCAGTTTTCTTTGATGAGTTACACTGATAACTCCTAATACAGAGGCAGACGGCTGTGTATTTTAAAGGAATCAATGTTATGAATTAGAGACGTCACACAGTTACTACCACTGGCACTTTTCACCATAGCTTGTGTACATCACACGATCATCTTATATAACATTACATTTAAAATATATATCTGAGTGATACTTTTATAACATTCACACACCATGAGCTGGTTAAGGAAGCAATGGCACAGTTGCCTCCTACACTGCTTTGCTGTTGGTAGTAAGGACAGTTCAATGTGGTTAAAAGGAATTAGACATCAATATGGCTAAGCAGCTCTGATTTACTAAAGGTCATCAATAGCCACAACTGGGACAATAAATTCTTTTAAAGTGTATACCCTAGAAGCAAACACCATCATTGGTTCAAACTTCGTCTAAAGAAGTCGGTTTCTGTGCTGAAAACTATTTTCACAACAAAACTGAAAGCTATAAAACTGTTTTTAAATAAGTATTTTGTCTTCTCATTTATCATGTTTATGTTCTCTGAACGCTTTGGAATTTACTCTCTTTCTAATGAGTGCTCCATCTCACCTATGTAAGATCACCACCTAAAAAGGCATTAAGGTGGTGGTGAAAAAATCCACCAGGGAAACCCTCTGCTCACCCACTCAAAAGTGATCTAGAGCCACAACAGTGCAGAGCTGTATTTGACGAGAACACTCAGAAAGCTGGCATCCTGTGAGTGTCATTTCAGGGAAAGCAGAGAATCTTTCCAAACTGTGCACATAACTAACAATGATCCCACTCCTATATGTTGAAGAGGACTAGTAAGTGGCAGTCTCTTCCATGCCATCTGTTCGCTGGAAAGCAGTTTGGGTCAAGGTAATTACGACTAGTCTCTGCCTAAGAATGTTGCTGACCTAGAAATGGGTTCTAATTGGTGATCTCCTTGTGAATATCTGTTTCATGTAGGCAGTCTGAACAAGAATCACAGAAATCCAAAGACATATCTGAAGGACGATCCTGGCTGTGCCACCAAACGCCCTGGATGGGTTCAATGCCATGGTTATCACACTTGAAGCCCACATGTGACACAAAGCCACTTTCAGCTTGCATCTGCTGAAGTTTCTGCTTCTTTAACTTTTTAAAGTGTAATAGTTCTTTATATTTAGGTAAATTCCTATATGTAACAGGAATACTTTCTTCATCGGATGCCTCCTCGATAGCCATATTCACATAGCTATGAAAACAGGTTCAGTCATCATCTTCATCCACATACACTGCAGGTCTGTGGGATGTCATGAAAGTGGAAGTTTTAAAGAGATGCTTATTACGGGGATGCTGTCGTCCACTTGTTGAAGACTTTTTGGAGTCCATATATAAACTGATGTTCTACCTGGGACTGAAGCGCCAGCTTTCATCAGCTCTATGACATACTTCTACACTCGGCCAGCAACAGGTTTTGCTGTCCTATTGCCTAGTTCACCTGCTATCTTCTGCCAGTATCGAGATTCTACTTCTTCAGGAGGCTATTTCAGGAGTAGCTGTTTAAGCTTTTTCTGTTCTTCTGCAGTTTACAACTGGTTTAACGTTTCAGGTTTGGTATCATCACACAGGCGTCCTCTTAGCATCTGAGGACAACTGTTTGGGCATTCTGGACCAACACTCAAAGACAACATAGAGTAAGAAAGGGACTCTCCAAACTTCTTAGGATCTAAAGGGCCTTTTGGTCTAGCAAGTAAACCTACTTTATCAAAAACTAATTTAACTCTCTTAGTATGTCTTTTATGGTTCTTATATTCTCTTTGAAAGTTCCCAAAGCTATTGGTATATTGGTCCCATGCAATCTCAGGCAACTGAACAACTCTCTGTGGATACAGAAGCCCTATAGCAGCCCTCTTCTGAAGTTTTTCCACAAATCCAATAGGAATTTTTAGCGCTTCTCTCTGGTGTCTGCCTAAACTTTCATGGTCTTGACCTGCTTGAGAACACTGAGCCTCGAATACAGCAATCATCTATAACAGCCTCTGATAATCTTTGCTGTGTTTCAGCACCACAAGATCTGACTGAAAGTAATAAACATCAGGATCATCATCTTCCTCTTCTACAATGTGCTGACTGCACTCTCTTTGGCACATGGCAAACGTCCAATAGTGACTCTTGCCTCTGAGGGTACCTTACTTAGTCCTTCACTTCCATAATTTTCAGAGTTACATTTCCCTTTTTCATTCTGGGAAATTTCATCTGGATTTGTATGAGAATCACTTATATTATCACTAATATTTGCATTTGTTTCATTGAGACTAAGATTATTCTCTTCAAATTGTAAATTTTCTCTGCAAGGAGAACTGTTTTCAGTGGGACAACCTCTGGTCAAGGCCGCCCTTCATGGTAAAGTTCTCAGGGTATAATGATGCTCGCGAGGTTATTCTAAAGACATCACTTGAGCTGAAACACAGTCTAGAACAGAAGAAGGTTCTGGTTCTCCAGAAACTGGCATAGTCTCAAGATTTGTATCCAGGACGTTGTTGGTGTTTTCATTACATCACTCTTTTGAGGCACTGCTATCTCCCACCACATCTACTTCCTCCTCAGAATCCCTTAAAGATGACTGAATTTCAGAAAAGGGTCCTGTAGCTGGCTCAGCAGTCAGCTGATTAACATGTTCCGCAGGCAGGCAGTTACTATTTTGTGGTCCTCCAATTTGACCTGCACTTCTGAATTTGTGCAAGGCACGTTATAGTCTATATAACTGTTTTCCTTGAAGTTTGGGTATCCGAATCCCCATTTTCAGCTACTGATTTTTCCTGCAATACATAGGAGCCAGTGCTATTTTGTTTCATGTTCCCTTTAAGGAACCGCTGAGTCACCGTCATCAACACCACTGCCAGCCAAATAGCCAGCGATTTCTTCAGCTGCAGAATTAAGTGGCCCTTCCTCACTGACATTCACCTTTTTAATTTCCCCTTTCTCACCATCATCCAGTATAAGACATCGACAAGCACGTTTAGTCCTTAAAAATCTGCATCATTGTCCACTACTGTGCTCCTCTGCTCTACTGACTCCTTGTCTGATTTATAGGTGGATCTTCTGAACTCTTCAGTGCTTCAGATCTTAGACAACAGTGATTCCTTTTAAAACTGGTGAAACAGGTTCTGTTACGCATCTCTCACAATTTTCTACAGCCTGCCTTTCTGTGTTATACTTTTCCAAAGAAGAAAGTCCTCTTTACCTAAGGCTTACCCATGATTCTCGAGTGCTTTGTTGTTTTGTCAGTGGTTCTTCCATTACTATTTCCTTTCTGAATTTGCACAGGTTCTAGTCTCTTCTTTGGTGATCTTCATTATACTTGAGAATGAAGAGAAATTTCTTCAAGATGAGCAATGCTATGATTCCTTAAAGGCCTACAACAAAAAGATTCATCCAAGCCATTTAACCACACTGTTGATCTTGTAACATGAGTAGATCAGGAAGCAGCCATACCACGGCAAGTCCCTACAATACGGTCATCATGATCCATTCATTTGAAAACCTGTACAACCAAAGATCTGACGTTGTGGAAATATTATTTCTTCTCCTTATATCCTGAAGAGTTGGAACTATCTTCTAAAATAGAGCTTAAGCTTCAGGATTTCAGTCTCTCAGCTGCAACCATGGAGAATACTAGAATTTCTAAATTTCTTTCATTTTTGCAAGTGTCTTGCCTAGTATTTGATTCCCAAGTGTGATGGTTAGGCTAATGTGTCAACTCAGCCAGGTAATTGTGTCCAGGTATTTGGTCCAGCAAGCACTACGCTAATTGTAATTCAAGAGCATTTATGGACTTTAATCACCAGTGAGTTTACTGCACGGATGGCTGATTACATCTGCATCAATCAGGGAGATTGCATCAGCAATGGGCGACACTTTTATCCAATCAGTTGAATGCCTTAAAAGGGGAAGTGATTTCAACATTCAGAGAGAATTTCCCAGCCAACTTCTCCCAGAAACTCATCAAGGACCTTTCTTCGGACTTTCATCGGAGCCCCTAGCCTGCAGCCTGCCTGCGGAACCTGGACTTGTGCATACCCATGGTCACATGACAGACTCTTACAAAATCTCATATTGACAGATATCTCCTGTTGATTCTGTTTCCCGAGAGAACCTTGACTCATACAGTAGATCTCAAGCAGACTTACACACAAGCTGTTGGCCTTATGATGTAAATGTGAAGGGATCCAATAGATGAGAACAAAATTTGCCTCAAAATGAAACAAAGAATTTTAAAGTATAGAGGGGAATTGCTTTTAATCAAAAGCTTTGAGATTTTGTATTTATCTGTCATCACTATAAATGTCTATGCTACATTGCAACTTCAGGTATTAATTATTTATACAGCTGTACTAGCACAACTTGATATCAACAAAACTCCAGACCCAGGAGGCTTCATGGATGATTTCTGCCGAACATTTAGGGAAGAAATAATACCCAAACTCTTCCAGAAAATGAAGAAGAGGGACTACTTCCCAACCCATTGTGGGACCAACATTACTCAAGACACTTAAGGCATACAAGCAAAACTGAAGGGAGAAATAGACTCTCTACAGTAATAGCTGGAGAGTTCAATACACTTTTAGCGCTGGACAGAACATCTGTTGCATGGGGATGGATGCCATGGGCCACTTAAAGAGGCGCTGCCGCTGTGGACCCTCTCCACCCCCACCACAGCACTTGCTAGTGTGGCTGCCACCACAGGAAGCTCGACCTAGGGTTAACTCTTTACATGTACAGCTCTATGGGTTTTGACTAATGCATAATGTCATGTATAATTAAACAGATTTAATTAACCCACTAATTACCTCTATGTTCCTCAATTAAAATAGGAAATATTTGTGAATTCCTGGATGACGGTCACACCAGAATCAGTTCCTTCTTAACTTCTCATTCCACCCACTCTTCTCACAACCACCACCATCCATTAGCAAGACCATATAAACAAATCTTTTGGCATCGCCCTTTCCATATACTTAAGTAAGAGCTCATAAAATAACCTGTAGACGCTGTGGACTCATAAATCCTCTTCCTAAGGTTTCATTGAGTTTACTCACTTCAGGGATAACACTGAGAGGAAGAATTAGCTGCTTGGAATTCTAGGGCAGGATTCCCTTGTCACTCAGCAATGTACCTGTCACCTGGGAGAAAAGAACTATTGCAATCTAAAGATGAGCATTATCGGTAGAATGCTAGAAGGTCATATGCTTATCATTATCTATATTGACTTATGGGGCAAATATTTGAGTGTTAGGCAAAGTTCTAGGCATACAGAGGTAAAAAAAAAAAAAAAAAAAAAAAACAATGCAGTGTTCACGGAGTACATGTTTCACAGGCAATGGCAGGTAGATCCAGCAATGTAAAGGAGAGTGAGAGAGGGGAAGCTGGGATGATTGCAAGAAGGATGTGGTTGTGAAGATCTGTGGATAAGAGCCATTCCAGGCTAAGCAAAGTAAAATTGCCCCAAGTGGCATCAACCGTGATCTTTAAGGAACTGATAAGAATGAAATGGGGGATTTGTGATAGTCTTTTCACTTTACGATAACCGTTTATCCTTAGTACTTAACATCATGATTTGACTTCAAGGAACCTGCTTTGGGTCAATTACATAAATAACAAATTAACTAACCAACAAACAAGGAAGGCTCTCCGAATGAATTTCAATATTCTAATCTGATTAGAGTACATCTTTTAAGGAGATCTGGCTATGACACTACCAAATTGTGACCAAAGGCATGGCACTTAGCTTCCGTATACTGCAATTTCTTCATCCATTAAAAAAAAGAGGGACAAGAAGTAGATGATCCCTTAGATGATCCAACCAAAATTCCTACAGTCCCATGGTCAAAGGTCTGCCCTTTGAGTTGGTTTTGCAAAAGCAGCTAATTCATTTGAACTGTCCACCACAGTAGCCTTGCCCCACCTCTTTCAGATCAGAGCTGACAGGAACTGTGCCAAAGATGTGCCTGGGAAAAGATTAAAGCTATAGCTCAACCTGAGATTAAGCCAGTGACCTCAAACTTACTCCAACATTTATGCCAAACAACTGAGTTAATTACCTACATTAAAATATCCTTGGGCTGGTGGTAAAAGTAAAGATCCATAATCACTGACCCTGCCCTATTAATTAAAAAATAAAAATAATCTGGAAATAAGGCACCAAAACCTACATTTTTTACAAGAAGGGCTAAACAACAAAGAAACAAAAGTAGCATTGTCACTTCCAAAATGATGGCAAAATAAAGGTAAAAACTGAAAACATACTCCCATTCCACTGATCTATAAAAGATATCTCCTTATAATGCATTCCAGTGCTTCCTAGTGAGGGAACAGGACGATGAGGAAGGGTTTGAAGGAAAGGGGCATCTGTTTAAAAAACAAAAACAAAAAAAC
>JAKSZT010053888.1:3222189-3312630 GCA_026826555.1 Tolypeutes matacus | reverse complement strand
GGTTTGAAGGAAAGGGGCATCTGTTTAAAAAACAAAAACAAAAAAACGTACATCCTAGAGGCCCTTCTAGGAGTTTGCCTTTGTATTTCAGAATGTAAACTTACTCTACCGAAGTGCTGATTATTAATTAGATGGTTTCTGCCTTGGGAGATGTACAATAGCAAAGATCAAATACAACTGAGAATATCCACCATGATGAGACATGCTTGCATAATCTTTACTGCCATTTAAAAGTTATTTTAAATTAAAGGTGTTGTTTTAATTTTTTAATTCACTTATTAGATATGACCTTTGATTCATCAAAGATTAGAATTCAACTCTCAGTGGTTTGTAAAATAAATTTAGATGTGATTGTTTAACAAAAAAGTTACATGTAGGAATACTGGAATGATCTTGATGAATAAGTGTGAAAAAGTGGCTGTTTTCATAATATGAACAATTTAAGTGAAGAGACTTAGGCTTTAATGTTTATACAATTTTATACTCTTACATATTTTTGTTTCCTTTTTCTTTCTTAAATCATTGCCAAGATGAGATGGCACAGAAATTCAAATGTGCAGGTAGGAACTTAATACAGCATTGACAGGAGTCAGACTGGGGAAAGATTTAGTGCTGCACTTGTTAGCCCCAATTTCCTTATCTATGAAACAGGGGTGGTACCTCATCTCCGAGATTATTTGAAAAGTTATAAAGCAACTAATGAAGAGCCTATTTTAGGAAATCAATATGTTAGTTTTCTTATCATCTCATCCTCTTTTGAACCTTACTTGATTTTATTTGATTCAGAAAGCATTTACTGAGTACCTATTAAGTGCCAAGAAGTATACTGAGTGCAGGTGATATAATGATTACTAAATCATGATCATGCCTTTATGGATAGCAGAAAGGATAGAAAGGACACAGTTAATTAACAACATAGGTTGGTATGCATTACCAAAGAGGGTTATTAAAATCATGCATAAAATTTGATGGGGGAGGGGTAAGAAGGAATGTCACAAAGAGGTGGCATTTAGACTTATTTAAACATGACCTTGAAAAATAAGTGGATATTAGCCATGGGGGGGGGGGGGGGGAAAACGACGAGAGGCCACATCAAGAAAAAGGAATATATTTGAAAATGGTTAAAAGGGGAAATTTTAGGTTCTATTTATATTACTAGGAAAAAAAATTTTTAAACATAGGATTATACAACACAAATAGTGAATGCTAATGTAAATGATGGACTATAGTTAATATTAAAATTATACTAATATAATTTTTTCAACTTCAATAATGCAAAGTATACATAGTAGGGAAAACTGTGAGAAGTGGGTATACAGGAACTCTGTATGTTCTGCATTATTCTTCTATAAAACTACAACTTTTCTAATAAAAAATAATAGTAATTTAATTTAATTAAAAATGAACATTATGGGAGACTGCGGTGAGAGGGACTAATTACAGCTGAGTGGATCAGGATGAGCTTATTGGAGAAAGAGGCATTTGAGTCATATCTTAAAAGTCAGATCTTTTAAGATAACTTAAAAAACAGTTAGCTACTCCTCAAAAAGTTAAACAAAGAATTATCATATGACCCAGCAATTGCACTACTGAAAACAGAAACTCAAAACAAATAGTTGTACAACAGTGTTCATAGCAGTATTATTCACAATGTCCAAAAGGTAGAAACAAGACAAATGTCCATCAACAGAAGAATGGATAAATAAAAAGGCATGAAGTTCTGATACATGCCACCACGTGGATGAATGCTGAAAACATCATGCTGAGTTCAACTAGCCAGACACAAAAAGGCTTATTATATGATCTCACTTATGTGAAATAATTAGAATATGCAAATTTGAAGAAACGTGAAATTGATTAGAGCCTACCAGGGACCAAGGGAAGGAGGGAATGGGGAGCTATTGCTTAGTGAGTACAGGATTTCCGTTTGGGGTGCTGAAAGGGATTTGGTGACAGAAGGCGGAGATAGTGGCACAACACTGAACAATTAAAAATGGTTAAAATGGGAAATTTGGCATTATACATATGTTACCACAATACAAATTAAAATTAGAAAAGAAAAACACACCTTTAATTCAGTAAATATTAAGAAGCCTAGTGTGTGCCAGGTTCTGGACTGGCCTCAAACATGCCATGGCAGAGGACCAGAAATGGAATATGTATGGTGCCTTACAGAAACGATAAGCACATATCATGACCTTCCTCCCCAGGGCCGGTCCCACATTCATGCAAAAAAATAAATATTTAAATAATCATTTACTAGTCAACATGCTGATTTTTTTTAAATATTCTTAATTATTATGTCAAGGTGAGGACTTTGTATTTGGTTGGCAATGTTCTCCAGAAACAATCTTTATACGTCTTAATTAAATATTCAGTTTTTAAACATAACCATCTATGATGTCTAAAACATATTTTCAAGAACAAGAAAAAATATCTGTATTGAGATAAACAGTCTGAAAAATGTTTTTTTTAAATAAATAACTAAAGCACAAATTTTTATCTCTGGTCTTAGCTGATGGTGTTGCAGTAAAACCATTTTTCTAAGCTGTTTCAAAATTTTTCATATACCACAGATAATGTCAAAAGTGTATCAACTAGGGAAGCAGCTGTGGCTCAATCAGTAGGGCTCCCGTTTACCATATGGGAGGCCCCGGGTTCGGTTCCCGGGGCCTCCTGGTGAAGGCAAGCCCGCCTGCACGGCGTGGTTAGCTGACCCAGCGACCACAAGCAGCAAGGGGGGGATAAATGAATAAATAAATAAAATATTTTAAAAAATTAAAAAAAATTTTTAAAAAAAGTGTATCAACTAAAATGAAATTCCATTTCAGCTAGGAAAGTCTCATTATGAAATGAAAATTCCCAAGACATGTTCATGTTAAACCAACAAATAATCTAATGGATAATGGAACTGGATCTAATTGCTTGTTTTTATTTCTTTTTGAATGATGCATCAGCCTCCTATAAAAACTCACTTAAGTGCATAGAACACCCTAAAAGCTTAACATGAGCTCTTTCAAATCACAGGTCCCTAACAGTAAAACCATTGCCGTGAAAAGTCAGGAGAAAAATTCAAAGGATAAGACATGGCCTAAGGACCGGTTGAACTACCATCATACACTGACATTTTTATTAAAACTTTACTGTTTCCCACCCTGAAAATCCTTTTAGAAATAGTGGGAAGATGTTATATTACATATTTCCATACTCATAATGCAAACAGATGGAAAGAAGGAATGAAGAAAGAAAGGAAGGGAGAAGGGAGGGAGGGAAGGAAGGAGAGAAGCATTGCTTACAACACAGTTCCTGGTAATCTCTCAAGATGAGAGAACAATCAAACATTTATGCACCTAATCAGGGTACCTCAAAATACATGAGGCAAACCCTGGAAAAACTAAGTGGAGAAATAAATGCTTCTACAATTATAGTGAGGGACTTTAATACCCATTATCACCTTTAGACAGAACATCTAGACAGAGAATCAATAAAGAAACAAAGACTCTGAACAATACATTAGAGGGCCTGGACCTAACTGACATATACAAAACACTACCCACAAATACAGCAGGATTTACATTCTTTTCGAGTGCACATGGATCATACTCCAAGATAGACCACATGCTAGACCACAGAACAACTCTCAATGAATTCAGAAAGTTTGAGATTATACAAAGTCATTTCTCTGACCACAATGGAATGAAATTGGAAATCACTAAGAGCCAGAG
This sequence comes from Tolypeutes matacus, assembly GCA_026826555.1. Classification (NCBI taxonomy): domain Eukaryota; kingdom Metazoa; phylum Chordata; class Mammalia; order Cingulata; family Chlamyphoridae; genus Tolypeutes; species Tolypeutes matacus. The sequence goes on along the minus strand of JAKSZT010053888.1, from coordinate 3,308,905 downwards.
AAACAGAATAGACAAAAAGATATGGAAGTTATTAGACAAACAGTGGGTCAAGGAGGAAATCTCAAAAGAAATCAGTAACTATCTTGAAACTAATGAAAATGACAACACAACATATCAAAACCTATGGAATGCAGCCAAGCTGTCCTGAGAGGGAAGTTCATAGCCATAAATAAATATATTTAAAAAGAAGAAAGAGCTAAAATTGAAGACCTAACTGCACACTTGGAGGAGTTGGAAAAACAACAACAAACTACACCTAAAGGAAGTAGAAAGAAGGAAATAACAAAGATTAGAGCAGAACTAAATGAAATAGAGAATAAGAAAGCACTAGAAAACACAAACAAAACCAAAAGCTGGTTCTTCGAGAAGATCAATAAAATTGACAAACCCTTAGCCAGACTAACAAAGAAAAAGAGAGAACAGACGCAAATACACAAACTAAGGAATTAGCAAGGGGATATCACTACTGACCACACAGAAATAAAGAGTCACAAGAGGATACTTTGAAAAATTATATGCCAACAAGAACGATAATTTAGAGGAAACGGACAAATTTCTAGAAACTCACAAACATCTTACACTGATGAAAGAAGAAATTGATGAACTCAACAGTCCAATTACAAGTAAAGAGATAGACTCAGTCATCAAAAACCTCCCAACTAAGAAGAGCCCAGGACCAGATGGCTTCACAGCTGAATTCTACCAAATATTCCGGAAAGAGCTAACACCAATCCTGTTTAAGCTCTTCCAAATAATAGAAGTAGAAGGAATATTGCCTAATTCATTCTATGTTGCCAACATTACCCTAATACCAAAGCCAAACAAAGATACCACAAGAGAAGAAAATTACAGACCAATTTCTCTAATGAGCCTAGATGCTAAAGTCCTCAACAAAATACTTGCTAATCGCATTCAACAACATATCAAAAGAATTATGCACTATGACCAAGTGTGTTTCATCCCGCTTATGCAAGGATGGTTCAATATTAAAAAATCAATCAATGTAATACACCACATAAACAGATTGAAAGAAAAAAAATCACATGATCATCTCTATAGATGCAGAAAAAGCATTCGATAAAATACAGCACTGTTTCCTGATAAAAACAATGCAAAAGATAGGAATTAAAGGAAACTTTCTGAATATGATAAAGGGTATATATGGAAAACCCAGCTAACATCATCTTCAATGGTGAAATCCTAAAAGCCTTCCCTCTGAGATTAGGAACAAGACAAGGATGCCCACTATCACCACTCCTATTTAACATTGTCTTAGAAGTACTTGCTCAAGCACTGAGGTAAAAAAAAGGATATAAAAGGCATCCAAACTGGAAAAGAAGAAGTAAAAATTTCACTATTTGCAGGCGACATGATCCCGTATGTAGAAAGCCCTGAGAAATCTACAACAAAGCTTCTAGAACTTATAAAGGAGTTCAGTAATGTCACAGGCTATAAGATCAATGCTCAAAAATCAGGAGCATTTCTGTACACCAGTAACAAGCAATCTGAAGGGGAAATCAAGAAAAAAAATACCATTTACAATAGTAACTAAAAGAATCAAATACCTAGGAATAAATTTAATGAAAGATGCAAAGGACTTATATACAGAAAACTACACAGCACTGTTAAAGGAAATCAAAGAAGACTTAAATAAATGGAACAATATTCCCTGTTCATGGATAGGAAGACTAAACATCATCAAGATGTCTGTCCTACCCAAACTAATCTACAGATTTAATGCAATCCCAATAAAAATCAATACTGTATTTTTTAAGGAACTGGAAAAACTAACTACAAAATATATTTGGAAATGTAAGAGGCCCCAAATCGCCAAAGACATATTGAAAAAGAAAAATGAAGTTGGAGGTATCACACTACCTGACTTTAAAACATACAGGTGGGTGTCTCTTATGAGCAAGGGTGGATCCTAATAGGGTTGGACAATCAGCATGTCAAGACCTCTTGTTGCATGTAACTATGAATCTTGTCATCCAATGAGTCAAGACAGGGGGGTGTCATGTACCCCAGGGGGGTGGGGAGGAAGGAACAGAATAGATCAAACAGGGGGTATTTAGTGGTCAGGGGAATGTTTTTCATTACCTTACAGTGATGGACACAGGATATGATAAATATCATCAAAAATTATTAAACTGTACCATCTAAATTGTAAACTATACTGTAAACCATTGACAAGGTTTAGTAGCTATGTTTCACTATCTTTATAACAGTTATAACAATGCTACCATCTACATACAAAAAGGTTTTAATATGGAGTGAGGAAAGGGGGAAGAAGTTGGGTAATGAGAGTCTCTCGTATTCTGTGTGTGACTTTGCTGTGACCTAAAACTTCTTTGAAAATTAAATGAAAATTTGGGAGACACTGGGGAGTGAGAGGGGGAAGGTGCCACGGTACAGACTGGACACCCGATAATGCAGTGATAAAAGGAAAAAGGTTAAACAAAAAATTTTTTTTTAATTTTTTTGTTTTTTCCCATTTTTTGAATATCCCAATCCTTTAATTTTATTTTATTTTTAGTGCTTTTTATTTTTTTTTTAAGTTTCCATGTATTTTATCTCTTACATTTAAATTTATCATTACTATTTCATTTTCCTATTAATTGTATTTGGCTATTATATGGGCTTCATCTTTAAGGAAGGTTTGGATCACAGAAGGGTTACAACAGGGGCAGGAGAGGATCATTGGTAGGGGGTGTCTGGGATGGGGGTTTTGGGAGGAAGTTCACCTGAATATACATGAAAGATATATAAAATTGTTCACATGATCAAGGGTGGGGCATGGTCACAGGGGGTAGACAATCAGTCAATAAATGAGGGAATACTGAATTCCCAGATGGGAGAGCTCTGCCACATTCTCCAAGGAAGCAGCCACAGTCCCCCATGTGCACGGACAGTGTCTGGCAAAGGAGGAGGGTCTGCTGATGGATTCTTGTTATTGATGACTAGCCTTACAAGTCTTTGCTCTTATAATTGAAACAGCCTACTGTTATGGGGTGCCTAAGGGTTGCCACCTGAGAGCCTCCTTGTTGCTCAAATGTGGCCTCTCTTAACTCAGCATATGAATGCATTGCCTTCCCCCCAGCGTGGGACATGACTCCTGGGGATGAGCCTCCCTGGCAACAAGGGATTAATACCAAGTGCCAACTGGCAATATGACTGGAAAAAGACCTTGAATAAAAGGGGGAAAAGGTAAAGACAAATGAGTTCGTGTGGCTAAGAGACTTCAAAGAGAGTTGGGAGGTCATCCCAGAGGTAACGTTTACACACACTTCAGTAGGATCTCATAGAACACCAAAGTGGATATCATCCCACACAGAGGGGGCTCCTGAGGCCTCTGGAGACACCCAGGTCCTATATAAGGGAGGATAGCTCCAGAGATTGATGCCTTATCAGTGGGCTCTACTTTGGAATCTGTGCTCCTGAGAGTGACAGTGTTGGACTCAAATAAGTCCTCTCTGCACATGGTCCATCAGTCCCTTCTATTCAAACTTTATATGGTGCTGGAGTTTGTAGGTGTACTTCCACAGACTGAAGCCTTTGGCCTGCCCATGTGCTAGCTGTGCCTGGAATCTCGGTGGAGCTGCAACTCCTACTCTACAGCTCAGTGGACTCACCCAAGTCACCTGGTGAGGAGATGATAATGGACAATGGCCATCCCAGGGAATGGAGAGAGACTGCAGCTGCAAGCAGGATAATCCCATCCATCTTATCCATGGAATATAAGACCACCCTCACTTGGAGGTGGAGTGGACATCACCAACCCAGAATCCTCAGGCTTGGCAGAAGAGATATGGACTAGAGTGGACTTACTGGTATTCTGTTGTAGACATACTGTGATTCAAGCAATGGAAGAAATTACAACATTGAGGTGGAGCCAGTGGCCACTGGACACTTTCAGGGCAGGGAGAGGGAAAAGCAGCTGTAATACAAGGGCTTTTTCAGGACTTGGGAAGTGTCCTGAATGACATTACAATGACAGATATAAGCCATTTTACATCAGCATATAACATGCAGAACTGTGTGGGAGAGAGTGTGGTCTATAATGTGAACTATGGTCCATGCTTAGTGGCAAAGTCCCAGGACGTGTATATCCATTGCAGGTGATGTGCCACACTAATGAAAGATGTTCATGTGGGAGGTTGTGGGAGGTGTGGGAGGTGGGGAGCATGGGAATCCCTGTAATTTTTATGTAATATTTATGTAATCTAAGCATCTTTTAAAATATATTTTAAAAAAAAAACAAAAAAACAAAAAAACAGCTCCTTCCAATTTCCTAAGAAAAATTGGTTAGAATTGTCATAAACCACCCCAGATCACCACCTTTATAGCTACTATTTTCAAAGAAGTTTGGTTGTTTCTTTTTTTTTAATTTAAAAAAATTATTTATATCAATGTTACAAGTCACTCAACAAACACAAGATAATAACTACAATAACCATAAATCTTCTTTGGTCTGTGGTTATACTCCCCCTCCCCTTTTTGTTCGTGCCTCGCTATTCTGAGGTTTGAGATGATGTCTGCTCTGACTGTTTCAGGCTGTAAAGGGACATAGATGTTATGGGGCAGAGAAATGGAGTTGTTTTGCTTGCAGTTGAAAATACTCCTTTTTTGTGGGGTGGAGCTGGACCACCTTCACCATTTTGTTAGTTGTCCAGGCCAGGCCAAAAGAACTGGAGAGTAGGAGTTGAATGAATATCTGCTGGGTTTCAGGGCTTCACCAGCGTATGAACAATCCAAAGACATTATGTCTCTGAGAAATATACTTAACAGGTAAATTGAAAATTATACATTCAGATAAAAGGAGTAGAATAATCATGGTTAGGGAATTTATAAATGAGTATAACTATGTTATATTGGGGAAATAGATTTACATGTAATTCCCATATAGGGACCACTCAGAGGGTGTCAATTTCATGACACAGTGTGGTTTGCCTATGGTGACCAGACTTCTCTAAGGCCTCAGGAGTGCTTTTTATTTGAGACACTGTTTACTGTGTGAGTTTGTGAAGTCTGGCTGAGATCTGCATAAGTGTAACCTCCAGGATGACCTCCCAACTCGTCTGAAATCTCTTAGCCATAAAAATTCTATTTTATTTCATATTTCCCCCTTTTGGTCAAGGACTTTCTCCAAAAGCACTGGTGATTACCAGATGGTAATAATCCCTCAGTGCCAAGGAGGCTCATCCCCAGGAGTCATGTCCCAAGTTGTGGGGAAGGTAGTGAGTTTATTTGCAGAGTTTGCCTTAGAGGCCACATTTGAGTAACAAGGATGTTTTCAGGAGGCAACTCTTAGGCATTAATTATTCTTGGTCTTACTTTCATTATTACAGAAATAAGGTTCATAAGTGCAAGCCTTAAGATCGAGGACTTATGATAATCCAGAGCTTTTTGCTATCATATTTGAAAAAGTAGCAGGATTTACCCAGGAGGAATGTTTAATAATTTGTTATCTACTGCGCAGGCCTCTATCTATCCAGAAAACATATCTATGGCAACCAAATACTCCTACCTATCTATATAACTTTCAAGATGTTCAAAAGACCCTGTCTGTCAAGACACCTGACCATATCACATCTTTATCTTCTTACCAGGGTTATGTTAATTGACATAGAAATTAAATTATATACTTGCTTCTCATGTAATGTTCTTCACGTGTACTTTCAGAGAAGCCTCAGAGTACAACAGAATACCTGACAGGAAATTTGATTGTTTCTGTAGTGTACAGGATTTTTCTAAGGATAAATGATGCAATGTCCTCATATCCCACTCCCATTTTTCAAAGAAGTTGTGAGTTCACAAAAACAGTCAAGCAGAACATACAGGATTCCCATACATCATCCCACTACCAACACCCTGCATTATTGTGGAATATTTGTTACAAATGATGAAAGAACCTCCTAAATATTATTGTTAACTATAGTTCATAATTCACATTTGGTGTATTTTTTCCACACACAACTCTATTGACAGCATGTATTCGTATTGTATATTTGTTATAGTTTGTGGGAGAACATTCTCATGTTTATACCATTAACCACAGTCCATCATCCACCATAACATTCACTGTTATACAGGAGTTTGTTTTTAAAAGCTCAAAACAGAAATTCAAAATTCCTACTGAAAAATAAACTCTGTTCCCTACTTACAAAATAGGTAAATTGTAATATAACTATTTATTTTAAGAATACCAAAGAATATTTTAAAGAATTCATTTTACTTTTTTAAAAAGCTGATCTAAGCTAAATCTTTTAGGAATTACGACTCCAAGATATAAAATCAAAGTGTGCCTTTGGTGCATTTGCAAATGATGTAATTGAGAGTAGTGCTTAGAGATGAAGTGCTGTACAAACACAAGTGGTTATTATAGAATTCTCTCCATATATAGTTATGTAGCAGTGGGCTGTAACAATTTAATATCCTTCAGATAAAATTGTAGAACCATTTAGTACCATCACAAGCCATTCAGATAATCAGATCCATCCTGAATCAAACAAAAATATGACTATTTCTGTTTCACTCCCAAAATGAAACTATTTCAAGTAGGTCATCATTGCAAGCTTTTCAAGGTAGAATTAATATACTCAGCATTAATATTCCCAAAAAGGACTCCGTTCAGTCTCTGGACCACAAGCATAACACTTGAGATTGGTCTCAAACCAAAGATACATCTAGCATATAGGTATGCTGTATTTATGAATACACACACACAATTTTACTCAATGTAGCTTATTCAATTTTATTTCCATATTTTCAACTTGAACTTTTATGTAGTATTCATATTTTTACTTCAAACTTTCATTCTATAATCCAGTTGTAGTCTTTCAAATTTCTCCTGATTTCATAACTTCAGTATATATGTAAACCCTGATTTTAATATTATTTTAAATATTTTATTCTTTATTCTTTATTATTCAATTTCCATAGCATTTTCTATTAGGTTTTTTGAATGTTTCTAAATAATCTTTATTCTCTTTTTGAGTAGATTCTAGGAAGGCACTTCAGCATAGGATAAAGATTCATAGGCATATAACCCATAAATCCCTAAGAGAGAAGCAAGAAAGATTCTTTCTTTTGAATGCTTTTGTACAGAACCATCTCCATCCCAAGTTAATGATCTGCTAGGCTGATTGTTACTGAGAATTGGATCCTCACCATCATCAGTCAGTAGTGGCTGACAAACCCATTTTTTACCATTTAGACAGCAGACTAGGAACCAAATGGGTAGAATTATTACATAGACACACACACACACACACACACAGAAGAATAACAAACTAGTCCCCAAAACAGCCCAAGAGAATTGAAGCAACAATATTATCTTATCTTTGGGAGAATTCACAATCTCTCTGAAGAGGCAAGTGGGTGTACTGAAAACCATCTTCTCTGAGCACTATTATATGATTGTGGCTATTTCCCCAGAGCAAACCAGCTATGGATAGACGTCACAGAAGGCTTTCCTAAATGAAGCTATTTTACTCAGTTTCAAAACTACTGTAACTACAGCATAACTAGATACTTCTGAACCTCCCCTTCAACTTTGTTTTTGGAGAGATGCACAATCCACAAGTGCAGCAGAGCACAGGGTTGTGGGGCAGGACACAGCAAATGCCACCAGTGAACAAGCACTTAATCTGACTTTGAGCACACTCCTTCACCTCCCCAAACCTCAGTTTATTTACTTGCTCTATGGGTCAGACACAGAAATTGTCTCACATAGCGTTAGAAGTATTCGATGAGATCATGAACGTGGAGCACAGCTGGCACATTACAAAGCTCAATAAATGTAACTAAATTGACTAAATAGAATTATTTCATCTCAAGGAAAGAATTTATTCCTCACATATGAGTCTCACCAGTCTCGTCTTGACTTTTTAAAATGCTTTTGTTTGAGATTCTCTCAAAAAGGTCCGCAGTTGTTTAAAATCATTTGGAAGCTGAAAACCTTCAAAGGCTTGGCTTTCACTGGGCATCTTGACATCCCACTAAAATGTAAGTAAATAGCTTCTCCTAAACTAACGTTGGTCTTTCGAGAATAAAATAATTTGACTTGAGGTATATTGCACGTCTATCACTAAAAGTATGGATGTATAAAAAAGCTTTTTTCTTCATGTTCTATTGACCACATCATAACTAGCCAGTGGCTTAGATCTGAATTTACTTCAGCACCTAGGGAAACACTGGGCAAGGACCAAAGCTTCACACCATACAGTCTGGGTCAGATGATAAAAGTAGAAGCAAATGAGAGTTTTCTAACTTGCTAATGGCTGATTTTAAAGTAGTTCCTTAACTGTTCCTTGAAAGAAAAATGCTAATCCGAACAATCACTGGAGAGTTCTCTTAAGAGCCAAGTCAGAAACAGTTAATGGATTAAAGGCAATCATTGACTATGGTGAAGAAACAAACTCCCCCAGTATTATAATAGCTTGGCCACTGTGTGAAACTGGGCAAAAATTTACAGAAGGAAAGCAAGCTGCCATGTGCTCTCTAGTCATCAGAAATGTTCTGAAAAGAAAAAAAAAAAAAGAGCTCTGAAATAAACCATCCCAGAAATAAACACCTTGGTATTATGACAATGTAATGTAAAGAAAGAAAACCAACCAACTGGCTGGTTAATTAACTTCTTCAGTCAATTGGCCAAAATGAAAACCAAAATAAAAAGCAACAGATTTCTTGGAAGTTTTGAAGAGTCACAGGTAAAGTGGCAAAAAATATGAAAAAAAGTCATCCACTTGGATTGCATTCCAAAAAAGATAATTCATAAGTTGCTCTTTGGGGTGTCAACCAATATTTTCCCAAGACATTGTTTTAAACGATGATTAGTATCTCAGGCTAGTTCCAAAAGTCTGGTAGGCAATTTAAATTTATTAAAAATTTTAATAAAATTAAAATTTTATTTTAATAAAATCCTGTTATTAATTTTATTTATATACATGCCATAACATCACCAGAAATTCATTCCCTCTTCCCACATCTCCCCATCCTCTGGTAACCTATCTCTACTTTCTATCTCTGCAGATTTGCTGTTTCTAGACATCTCTTCTAAGTGACATCATACAATATTTGCCTTTATATACCTTGCTTATTTCACTGAATGTAGTGCTTTCAAGATTCTTCCATATTGCAGAACGTTTCAGAACTTCAATCCTTCCTGTGGTCAAATAATATTCCATTGTGTGTTTATCCATTCACTGTTGAAGGACTCTTGGGCTGTTTCCACCTCTTCACTATTGTGAATAATGCTGCTAGAAACATTGTACAAGTGTCAGTTTGAGGCTCTGTTCTCACTTTCTTTGAGTATATACCCAGAAGTGGAATTGCTGGGTCACATGGTAATTCTACATAGAACTTTTTGAGGAACTGGCCATATTGCTTTCCACAGCAATTAAAACGGTACAATGACCCAACTTTAAGAGATTTTTTGAAAACATATCTCACCTGCTAGAGCTTAAACAGAAGCAAATTTGGAAATTTTGTGGAAGAGGAATATTTAGTTATACGAAATTCCTGAAGACACTTTGGACATTTTTGCTCACTTCAGAAACTAACATAGAACAACTTTCTCTAACTTTTTTTTTCCTTGCTATTAGTATATACTGACACTGATTTAATCAATTGAATTATTTACAGCACTTAAAATGAGAGGACACTGTGGCAGCTAAATAATATTTCAGGGTCTTTTTCACATAAATGATATGACAAGAACTTTACATGTATTATTTCATTTCAGCTTCAAAACAACCCTGTGAGGTAAGTATTATTTTCCTCACCCACAGAGTACAAGACTTTGCCCAAGACCACCAGGCAGGAAGAGAACTAAAACCCGGCTGGCAGGCTCCAGAGATCTTGACACTATGCTATCGTGGGGTCCCAGGTCCCCCACCCCCACCCCAAGTCCTCAGCACCTAGCCACCTGCATGACCTAGACATAAGTTAAAGGTTCTCTCAGAGGGAGAGAACATGTAGATGGTATCATAAACTATAATCTTCTCAATGCAGTAAATGTCCTTCTTACAAGCATAGTGAAAGCATCACCAGACCCCATATGTACACGTCACGTGATCCTAGCAGATCTCACACCCTATGGAACGTCCTTGTCCTGAAACCACGTATATCACTCCTCATTTTCCTGTCTCTTTGCAGAGTGCTATCTCCATTCTCCAACCCGCTGCCATCTGAGAGCCTCGTGTATCCGTAAGTCCCAATAAAACTTATACCAGACTCAGCACCAGGTGTGTTCTTTGGTCTTGCGGCCGCACCAACTCGTGTCCTTCAGGAGCTGGGTTGCAAAAGCTAAGCTACATTGTTTTTGTAAAAGGTTTTCCTAAAATTTAGCTGGCCAAAAGCAAGGAGAGAGAAAAGAAAGTAGATAAAGATGTTCATACTAGAAAGAAATATACTGAGGTGAAATCAGATGTGTCAAATGACAATTCCCATTGGGGTGGGGGGGGCACCACAGGGCAGGAATGGGGTAGAGAATGTAAGCCATGAAAGAGAATGAAGGGAACTTGAAAGAGACAGCTCCCACGGTTGGCGAGCAGGCGTCACTATTCCTAGAAGCCCAAGATTCAATGGCATATAAGGTAGGGCTGATTTGCTGGATCAAACTACCTCACGTCACAGGGATTCTTGAGAGGCTTGCCTGTGGGTGACCCTCACTCAACTTCATCTCTGCCCACGAGTGAGTGAATAAAGGAAAATCTGACATGCCATTTCTCAATGGATGCCAAGCCCTGGCTCTTCACGCCATCTACTCTGACACACACACTAACACTCTAAACCATCCATTACTCTTATACAAGTTTCTTCTTTGAAATTGCAATTGCCAGCAGGGATTTCTCTAAGAAGAATGTGCTTTATCACTGCTGGGACAGAGGCAAGTTTGAATTAAGAAAGCAGCTGGCTACTTGCCACCGGCAGGGAAAGGGAGAGAGAGCCAGTGCTGCATTCATCTCTCCACTTCCATCCAACCACCTACCACTGGCTCTCTTCTTCTGCCTTGATCTTACCTCCTTTGATTTGGGAATCAAATCAAGGATTTACCACCTCCTATACAATGCATTTTCAACTTATAAAGAGATAAGAAACAAAGAAGTAGGTCCATCCCAGGTGCCAAATTAGTCTTAGAAAAGCCTAAGGACAAAGGATTTAAGGCTCCAAGACTGACATGTGAACACACTGCAACATATTGGTACTGAGGCAGGTGAGTATAGGGACAGAGGGAAGACTTCCTATCACAGCTGAGACCCGGCAGAGAACAGGGCCGTGGGACCCTGCCCGGAAACTCCCAGGTAAAGCCACTTCTAAGAACAAAGCCGGAAAGACCCCACTGAGACCCTGGGACCTTCCAGGCTCAAGAGGAAGTCCTGGATAACTCCAAACAGAAAGGCTTCCCCATTGGTCCTGTGAGAGCTGACAGGTGAGGATGGAAAGGCAACCAACCAGAGCAGCGAACAGCAGGGGTCCCTCCTGACATTTGGAAAGGGGAGGAGGGAAGACTGGCTTTAATAAAGGCAGTCCCCCCCCCCCCCCCCCCGCCCCCCCCACTGCCTGGAGGACACTAGCATACAGTTCTCCTGTGTGAACTTTTCTCTCTCACTTCTCAATACACTCTTTTTACTGGCCTAATTAATGTAGCTTGTCCTTAAATTCTTTATGCGACATAGCCAAGGAACCTAGGGAATCCAGCATGTTGTGACAACAGTACCGCACTTAATCGCTTCCTGATCAGCTGCTTCTGAATTAATAATCAAATTATAATTAGCATTTACAGAGCTCCTATGTGTGCCAGGCATACAGAAGACATCTCCAATGCTTGCAACAAATCTGGGAGGTAGGTTTTGCTATCCCATTTTGCAGATGGGGAAACTGAAGTCCAGAGAAAAAATAACACATGACGATATAATTATGAAATGATAGAATCAGTATTACAATCAGAACTTCAAATCTTAGGTTCTTTCCATTACACAATGCTGCCTTTCTAATATCAGACCCGAGATTTGCTTACAAAATACTGTGCAGAATTCAAGAAATTGGTTTTCAAAAAAGGGAGACATTTCGTAGGCAATCAAGATTCCAATAAATGGTGATAAAGTTCTTTGCTAAATGGGAACTGAATATTTAGGAGAGAAATCAGACGTGAATGGTTATACACCTTTTCCCTCCCTCCTACTTCACGATATTTTACAGTGAGATTATCAAGAAGGCAGGGTGGGGAGGCACAAGTTTATGAATGACTGAAGGGAGATAACACTTGTATCTCCAAGACCATAAATTCAATGAAGGCAGAAACTGTCTGACAGACAATCGAATCCCCCGAGCCAAGCACAGATAATCTGACCCACAGCAAGAGGTCAACATACAGCTTTTAGTAAAATCATTAATTAAATGCTTAAGAAAAATGAAAAAGTGTTCACAATGATATAATTTGAACTAATCAACCCTGGGATGCATAAACTGCTATTTCAACCATGAAAGACGTACAGCAGGTTTATGATAATAAGAGTCTCCTTTAAAATGCCATATATGTGATTTCAGGATTCTAAAATCTGTGCTTTGGGATAAAGAGATAAAGTATTTTAAAAAACAGGTCAAACATCAATGAGAAAAGGCCACTGATTACAATGAATGACTGATCACAATGAAGACTGCTTAGGGATTGTGTTGTCCCTAAGCAGTCTTTCAAAGATTTGAGAATTAGTTCATTGGAAGTAAAAACAGAGTTGCAAGCAGATACAGACTTTTAAACATTAGTAAAGTTCCCAGGGTAGATCATTAAATACACATTGGCCTATAATATACCACACTTATAGGCTAATTCAAAGAATTGCTTTCGATTCTGACTTCATTTCTGATTCATCCATGAAGCTGGAGAAGGGCTAAGAATGGTGTCTCTATCTTAGCTTAGCTTTTAAGGTAAAGTCGTTTTAAATAGCATTTTAAAAGTAGTTTAAATTAGGCTTTGGCATCTTTTCACCTTCAATTTACCTACAAAACTCCTAAACCCTAATTTTCATATCCCCCAGGGGCTCCAAGCAATCCCAAAGAAAGGTGGGCGGGATCACGGCCCACCAAAGGGAGAGAATGCTCCGCAATTGCTTAGCTTTCCCAATCAAAATTGCCCTCAGGGCATTTGATTTCAGATGCCTGTTAAGAAGGAAACTATGCAATTAAATTAACTAACCCAGAGAGCATATTTGTTTTTGTTTTTTTAACTTAATTTTTAATATTTATTTGCATGCTTTAAAAATAAAAATATATAAATATTAAAAGGAATGCAGTGAAATTTTTCCCTTCCATAGATGACTGCTGCTCTTAGTTCCTTGTGGATCCTTCCTAAATTTCTTTAAAGGCGGTTTATTCACAAAAATTAGTCTTTAAGTGGGGTGCTATTTCAAACAAGAAAAAATGAAATGAAAACTTTAGGCAGTGTGAGGAGGGCAAATCATTGTGCAGAAGTAAACCACAAAGAGCTAGCTCAGCCTTGCCTAGGTGTCTTAAATGCTCTTTCATGAAAAAGAAAGTGGACAATTAAAAAGTTAAACCAACTGACATACAGCATCTATCTATCTTCGTGCTCATGAGTGGCAGAACTCCCAGTCAAGGCTCTTCTCTCTAAGGCCAATCCTCTCTCCCTTGACTGAGAAAGGAAGGCCCTATGCTCTTGCCACCCTGTGGCCTCCCCTCTCCAGGGGCTAGAGAGGGGCTAACCGGCACAAGCTTGGGAGGGACTCAGGCAGATCTATCTTCCATGAAGAACGACAAAGCAACAGGTATCGCACCATCACTTCCAAAGAAAGGGTTAAAAAGACAAAGTCACTAAAATTGACTCTCGAAGAGACAAACACAAAACTAACAACTTAAGAAGACATGCACAGGTGGGTTACACATAGTCTTCATGAAAACTAGGTGGCTGTTTGGATTCCCTATTATAGGGATAGGAAAAGGTTATCCTGAGGAGAAGCAGTCAGAAAGGAATGCTTAGAAACAGTTCAGAAGAGGCCACAGCAGCCACTAACACTCAGTAGCTACAATGATCCCCACAGACCAAAACCAAACATAAACAACTTCCCTAATTTAAAAAAAGAAAAGAAAAACATATCCAACCCTTTAACTAACCCTTCAGATTCAGAGGCCTTTCAGGACACCAAATCCAGACTAAACAGGAAGTTGTCAAAAGTCAGATCTCAGGTACCGAACCCATATTTCAATAAATATCAGAAAAGATACGAGTGAATGTGCCCTCAAAATATCTCATAATACTCCCTAAGTCTGACTACAGATGCATGACAGTTTGCGCAGAGAGTAGTCCTGGAACGGTGATACATTAAGCAGGTAGGTGGGCTTTCCTTGCTGCATCGCCTATCTCCCTTTGTGTCATAGCCTCTTGTAGCTCCCTCTTCCATTATTTCTTCTCTGTCCATAGTCCTTTCCTTTCCTTTAACGTTGGTGGGGCCAGAGTCCACAAGGAGTAGAGTCCAACATTCCATCTACCTCCTCAAACCCCAAAAATCACCTCAAGTAATCTGCATTCCAAGTAGATAAGCATGTGTTTGCTATCAAAGGCAGCCCCCCACCCTCCTGCCCACAACCACAGGATCAACACAAGCCCCTCCCAAGTGGGCAGCTGGGCCTCCAGGGCTCACAACACATTTCTACTTGTTTCTAGCCCAGGACACCAGTACCCTAACAATCACCTATCTCGTTGCTGCCACACAATAGTGAGATTCAAAAAATTGATGTCTGCATACATGGCAAAAAATATCTACAAACTAAAATTCTGCAAAAATGGTAGCACAAACTCCACTATGCAAACATTCTGCTGAGGAGAAAACCAAAGACAGAGGCAAATAAAGGGTTAAGGATAAAGCTCTAATTCATTCATTGATTGCCTCTTGCATTTTCATGGCTCTAATTAGTGTGGCCAGTACATTAATACACTATCAGTTAAGTATCGATCCGGAACCTTAATGACAAATTGGGAAGAAAAATCAAGATTTATTGAAAAAAGGAATTCAGATTCTGATAGCATTGGTAAATAACATGCATATAAGTACTTTGAACAGAACTGTAAAGTTCAAAACTCAAGAAGTTGGTTGGAATTCTAAAATAAAACTGGCAAATCAAGTTATAGTCACACAATAACATAGGAAAAGAAGGTGCATTTCACACAGAAGAATTAAAAACACAAATAGAAAGGTTCATTTCTTTAAAACAGTGGCAGAAAAAACTTCAGGTCACTGTAAAACACACAGATAATTTCCTTGGAATTGGAAGTGATCTCTAGCACATTGTCTTTAAATAAGCTCAGATCAATAATAAGCATCATAGTTTACCTAAATGTGCAATTCTTTATCATTCCCTTTGCCGGGTACCTGAAAAAAAGAACAAGGTAAGGGAAGACCACTGAGGAAGAGAATTGGAATGGAAAACAAGGGATGTTAGGGGAGGAACATTCAGTAGAGAGATAAAGATGGGGGGGGGAAGGGAGGAAGAAAAGAAGGAGGGGAATAAAAGGATCATAATTACAATTCAAAGATATATGCTCTTTAGAGAACAGATCTGAGGAAACTCTAAGTAGATCAGGGAGCAATTACTATAGCAGTCTAGGTAGCATAGACTAAAATGGCGAGGGCAGCGTGAAATGCTCTAAAGTAGAAAGATCTGGTAATAGGCTAAAAAGAACGTAACGCTTGAAGAGCAAGCATGAGGGAGAGGGAGATGTTAAGTATGACTCCTAGGTTCCTGATATTAACCAGAGTCCTAGCTGGCAGGGAGGGCTGAAGAAGAAAATACAAGTTGTACAGGAAATTTATTCTTTCAATTTGCTATGCCTGGGAAATAACCAGACCGAGAAACAGAATGAGTGAATGGTCCTGGGGCTCGGTAGAGAGACCAGGACTGGATTTATAAATGTATAGGGAGAGACTTCTAGATGGCACTAGTAACTATGGGACTAGATGCAACTATTCAGGAGAGACTACAGAATAAGAGGAGCCATTTCACGGCACCAATGACATCAAACTATAACTGAAAGTTTGGGTAACAGATAATGACCTCACAATGCGGAGGAGAAAGGTAGGAGGAAAAAAGACAGAGGAGTTGAGATTATGATAAAACAAGGGAAGCCAGCTTTTAATGAGAATGTTGCCAACATAGCATTGTCCAGGCAGAACACAAGAGCTAGGATGTCCACATACCACTTAAATGGACAGCAAAATATTAAGAGAAACGACAAGCTCTGGAACCTCAGCTCTTGAAACAAAAACCAAAGAATTCATTAGTTCACTGGGCTGTTAGGAAAATTAATGGACACGTACTATGTGTTATGTATAACGTATGTCTATAAATAATATAAATATAATTTCTGGCACATGCTAAATGCTCAAAAGTATGAGTTCTCTTCTATTATAAGTTGACTGGCTGATGATAAAAATGCATTAAATGAGTGTACTTCTACTTACTATGCACATTTTTTTCTAATATTTGGCCAAATTTAAAAACAGAGCAATGACCATAGATGTATAACATTTCTATATCTTGATTTTTAAAAAATGTTTTGGAATTTTTGGTTTTGCCTTAAGAATGTATACTGGTGTTTGTATCATCATTATAGTTGTATGATCCAAGTAAGACAAACCATAGTAAAAATGAAAGTTTCCCAAATAATTGTTGGATGTATATTACACTGCCCAAAAAGCTGGATTCTTTGCCTCACTTCCACTATGTTTCTAAAACTGAGCAGCAATTAACCTTGATACAGTTCCAGAAAGCTCCATGTGTAAATAGGCTTAACATGTTCCTTCTTGTCTAGGTTAAGACTGAGCAAATTTTCTTTGACTCAAATCATAGGCTGCCCTCACACCAAAAAGAAAGACACTCTAATGAAAAGATCAGACCTTAAAAAATAAAATAAAATAACCCTACAGCATTCTCTGAGTCATGGTGATGAACTCATCATGACTGCAACCTGCAACTCCTCAACAAGGCTCTGAGATACCTGGCTAGATACTTCCGGATAAACATGAGAAAAGGTAAAACCTCTTTCAGAAAACTCCCTCAATTAGCAATCACCTTCATTTACCAGCAGCACCTCCACCATGCCAGCTGCAGGGAAAATTAATTAAATTTAATAGAAGCCACAGGGGAAGTAATTAAATTTAATAGAAGTCATGGATTCCAAATGAAGATAAACTGTATTTGTAATCAGACCTACTGTGTCACTTATTCCCAGGTTTGTAAAAACATGAGCCAACAACTCTAAACCACCTTTCCCAGGAACATCAATTTACCCAAACTCACTCCCTCATTCTCACTCCAAAATTTAAAATGATTGATGCAGTATGTTACAGAGAGCACCCATTAAAAAAAAAATTTTATCAAAATAAAAAATCTGCAACACAGCAAAATGTCAATTATGTGTAAACGAGCACAGAAGTGATAGCACAGACAAGAAGTAATGAAAGGTTGGCATGTTTGCTTTGGGAAGGAAAACCAGCGGCCCATTCATCTAAATGCAGTTATGTTTCAATTTAACTAAATTACAAGGTTTGAAATTAGCAATGCTTCAAACGCCCTGGGCTACCGCTCCCACCAGACACTTCATCCTTAATACCTGCTCCAGCTTGCAAATAAAACTAAGAAAAACAGTAGGGGGAAATGGTCAAAACAGTTTTTTAACAGAGGCCTTTTCTAACAAGAGCTGCAATCTTATGTTTCCTACCCCTCAACTTAAATGACAAAACTATGTAATTCTCGATCGCTTTTTTTTTTAACATGTTCACAGTTATTTAAATATTTACCTTATTTATCATGAGAAAGTGTAAGCTTCTTAAGGACAAGAATAATTTCAGTTTCAAGTCTGCACAACGCTTTATGTAGAGTGAGGGTTTTGAAAATATTTCTTGTCTCACTTTAAAGGGGAATGTTTAGATGGCATCACCCTCTATGAAATCGTTACCAACGACTCCTAGCTTGGTCTGGCAAGCTCGTTCTCTTGATTGGTAGTGCAGGACAAGACAAGAAAGCAAAGACTTTTATCCCACCGGTGAAACACTAATATAAAAATCCTATTTGGGCATTATTTTGAGGATTAAAATATTATGTGGTTTATTAAAGGGTTTTGTTTAAGAGGAAATAAGAATGGCTAACATATAACAAGCATTTACCATATGCCAGATGCCATGTTAAGCACTTCACCTAGTCCTGGATTATCTCATGAAAAAAAAAAAAAAAATCACAAAAACCCTAGAAGTTAGCTACAATTTTTATCTTTAATTTACAGTTGAAGAAATTAAGCCTCAGAGAAGTGACATAACTGATTCAAGAACTCAATAACTAATTAGTGGAGGGACCAGGATTTGAAGCCAGCTTAACTTCAGTTAGGGGTTCTTAAAGATGGTGGGAAACCCTTTGGTCATTTTCCAGTGTGCAGACCCAAGATAAAGGTAAGAAATATCTATAGAGCAGAAGTAAAGGCCTCCTTTTATTTAGCAACATTGATGCCAAGTAAACATAAGAAAAGATTGCATGATTCAGTAAACATCCTTGTTTACACTGGGGCAAGCATAAATGTTTTAAAAATAACTGCACCACCAGGATGCATTCGGCTCTGCACTGTAATTCTGTGATTCCCCCACTGGGCTGCAGCCAATGGCAGGGACCACGTCATTCACCCTAGCATCCCCAGAGCCTGCCACATTAAGAGATTTTTCATAAACATTTGTAGAATGAAGGAAGAACTTTTAATTTTTTTAGAACCCTGGTTCTAGAGTTCTAGAGAGGTAATAGCAAACAAATTTCTACTTACACTATGTCTGAGTACATAAAATCCCAGTTGGTCACATGTTCTGCAAAGACTTTTCTGATCTATTCGAGAGAATTGAACTTTTGCTCCTTTGACCCAACCCCAGTACCATTTACATATCTCTATTAGAGCTTTGTAACACATTCCCCACTAACATTCTCCACCCTCTCCCTCTGCTAAACTATGAAGACCTTAATTTATTCCATTTTTATCCTCAGACCCAGCACACAGTATGGCATGTATTAGGCACTAAATAATTAGTGGATAGAAAATGGTTTATGTGTGCAGTTCCTTAGAATACTAGCTCCTTGCCATCAGTAATCAAAGATTTCCTATTCCATGTATTTGGGGTGGCCTAGGAACAAGAAATTATGAATGTCATTAACAACTTAAACTTGACTCACTAACCAAGTGCAAAAAGTATTAACCAAGGGCAAAATTTAAAGAAGGTCCCCTAGCAAAATATTATGCCTTCTACACATAGCAAAGATGATGCCAATTTATGTTTCTTTCCTATACCGTGCCAGTTTTAGAAAAATGTGTTTCTAATGTTTGTACTAAAGTGATTTTTTAAACATACACACACACACACACACACACACACAGGCCTCTGGAAGGGGCTTCTCAAATTCCCAAACAGTGTATGGAAGAAAAACAGGCTCCTTTAAAACACTTTGAATACTTTATTATTTTGTCTGTATCACTCTATATTATTCAAAACAGAGACTAACACCTATACTTTATGTATTATTTTATCAGAATTTACTACTTGGGTCACTTATGGTGTTTGATATCAACCAGCAGTACTGTTTTATGTTTTTAATGTACCTGCAGAACTTTGAAAATAAAATGTACTTTTTATTGCTAAAAGGACACTTCTCTCATGGCTGTATCTTATACTGGTTTTTTTTCCCCACAAGAGAAATCTGAGAGACTAGAAGAAATCCAGAAAACACTAGAATGATTTACATAATCTGATCTCTGATCCTGGTTTAAAAAAAACGATTTTTCCAAGGTGCAATTTTTTCTTAATTGAATAAAGATAGGACTAAATATGTAATGCTTGTATGTAGAACAGATTCTATGTGAATTCGTTAACTAAAGAGTCGAACACGTTCACACTTGAGTTATATTTGCACATACTCTTAGTGTGTGAGATTGAAGTATAGTACCATAAAAATCAAACCACGAATCCTACAAATAGAGAAAGGATTAACACTGGGATAGTGGAAAAGTATGTCTCCTGCCCAAACCATATTTGCTTCTAAAGATACATACTCATTTATAACGACGAGCAAGATCATTATCAAGAAATTCACACTGAGGCATTATTGTACTTTACTTATTTGAAAATTAAAAACAAATTATCCTTCTCTCCGTAATTGCAATTTTTATTTTTTCAAGCTGTTAATGAACCAAGTAACATAACCATTTATCCTAATGCATGGAAGAAGCTCTACTTTTAGAAATATATGCCAAGAGAATGCTTTTTTACATACAAAAACAACTTGCTTCATGTGCACCTGACAACCACCTCCCAAGCCAGCCGTACTCAAAATGTCTTCACAGAGCCGCTATAGCCAGGATCCTTCTAGCGGTCTGTAAGGTCAAAACTATTTTCATAATAATACTAAAAGACACTATTTACCTTTGCCACTGATGGTTTGAAAGGAATGGTGGAAAAACTGCTAATGCCATTAGAATGACTCAAGGCAGGTGCACCGAACTCTACTAACATGGACTTGCAGTAAATAAAAAGCAGTTTCACATACAAATGCCCTCGATGAAGCTCCAAAATTTGTTAATTTTTAAAATCACAACCCTTTAGTGCATGTCATTTTCATATTCTATGTGATAAAAAATAAGGAAAGTATGCATTAAAGCAATTCTGCTACAAACCAAAATACCACAGTATGGTTTTATCAGGGAAACACTTAGAAGTCTAAGATAGGAGTTAATTTGCCATTTTTTCATGAAATACCATATTTACTTGAAAGAATGGCTAAAGAGAAACTACTCAGAATTGGGTATAAACGATTGTGGCAGTCTGAGATTATTTATGAATTCCCAAATGACAGCTTATCTTTGTAAACTGATCTGTTCCTCTCTCTGGACATGATACTCCTTGATTGTATTAGATTCAGCTGAGATGTCTGATTATGTTAAGATTAGGGCTTTGATTCAACCATTAGAGTGCAACTCAGCATTGAGTCCCAGCCCCCTTGGGCTGATAAAACAGACTCTCACATGGAAGTAGACGCACAGAAGCAGACACACAGGAAAAGAGAGTGCTCCGTTGACATGGCCTCAGGAAGAGAGATGAGCCTTATGCCAGCCAACAGCTGAGATCAGAAGAAGCTGGGACCACCGAGCCTTAAGAGGAAGGAGGAAGGCTGAACCCTAACAGACTTCATCCGCCATCTTGTGTCAACATGTGACAACAGACTTTGGTTGAGAAAGTACCTCTTATGGTACCTTGAGTTGGACTCTCTTTAGGTCCTGGTAACTGTATGCTTCTACCCCAAATAAATAAAAGCCAACAGAATTCTGGTACTTTGCATCAGAACCCCATTGGCTGACTGATACACCAACATTTTCAGAAAAAAGACAAAGTGGACCTATCACTTCAAGGAAAAACACTGACCGTATCTGATGCCAATGATGAAATTCGAGCTTTTAAGCTAAATTTTGTACCTTTGAAAACATATCCAACCATAGTGAGCTTGACAGCTTCCCATCCCTTAAACTTATCTGATAATACTGGAGGTTATATTAACAAATGTAATTTTTTTTAATATTGTATAATGAAATATGTCAACATTTAGAAGATCTGCATAATTTAAGGGAATGATATTCTCCAAAAGACCAATGCATGATGTCACATCCAATCTGCAAAAATCACAAATATATTTAATCCAAGAGTATAAAAAGTTCATCGATATAATTTTAAATTCCATATTGCAACTAACTTTTAAGCAATTACAACTTGTAGGATTTTGGCATAGGATCAAAGAAATAATCTGCAATTATTTTGAAAAACCCCTCCCTTTTCCACCTACGTATCTGTGGGAAGCTACAGTTTTTCATATATTCAACCAAAACAATATATCACAGGAGATTAAATGCTGAAGCAGATATGAAAAATCCAGCTGTCTTCTATTAAGCTAGATATTAAATAGATCTACAAGAAATGTAAAGCAATGCCATTCTCCTTACTAAGCTATTTTGCTGTTTTGGTTTTTTCCCACAAAAATGTTTCATGTTAACATGCAAAGGGCTTTTTAATTTTTATTTTTTAGAGATCTGTTTTAATTTCCTATATAGTAAATATTAGTTGACATAATCCACATAAAATCAAAGTTCTTTTGGGTTCTCAATAACTTTTAAGACTTTACTTGGGGGTCGGATGTAGCTCAACTGGTTGGGCATCTGTCTCCCATATGGAGGGACCCGGGTTCGATCCCCGGGACCTCCCGGTAAAAAAAAAAAAAAAAGTCTTTACTTGAGTCCTGAGACAAAGTTTGAGAACCACTGACCTAGGAACTAAACTAAAAGCTTGTTGTCTACTTTATAGCATGAGACTCAAGATTTTTACATATAAAGAACTGCTAATAAAATTAAGATATGATTTTCATATGCACGCTTAAAGAGAGTCTACAAAATGCTAAGCATCATGCTAGTCCCTCCTAATACAGGATGAAGCTGCTTGCTTCTTGCTTTCTTGTTGCCTACGGTCTAGCACGCAGATGCTCCTACTTAATCCAGGACTAGCTAGGGCAGGCCATTCCCAAGGCCCGTACCACTGTTCTACCTGTTCAGAATGCTTGCCACCAGCCCCAGTGCCAACATTAATTTCTGCTTGTCACATTTTTACGTTTTATTTTGCTTGTTTGGATCTCCTTAGATCTTTTTCTGTGTTTTCCAACTCTCATATAAATTTTTTTCTCTTAAATAAACATAAGCCATCCACCTGAATCTCCCCTTTTTTCTCCTTTCAGTGCACTCAAGCTTCTGATTCCTTTAGTTTTTTCTTCTGTGTTAATCTGTGGCTGGCTGCTTGTTGTTTCTTTCCTACCAAAGAGAGTTTCGGGGTTCACTGTACTCTCTTTATAAGTCTTTAAATATTAAAAAATTCAGATAAGGTGAAATGTGCACCTTTAAAATCTAAGCTTTAATCGTTGGAGAAAATAGCCCAAATTTACTTTTCGTAAGTTCAATTTCTACATCTATAAGATGCAAACCACACAAGAATAAGACAGAGCAAGATCTCTTATTGCATGCTCATTTCCAAGTAATGAATACTTACTTGAACAATTACAGGAAAAGTCTAAGCTGATGGTGACTGTCAACAACTTATCCCTTCACTCTTCAACATTAAGGAGTAAATGAAAAGTCTATAGAGATATGACCACGTTCTGACATTGCGAGAGTTATTTGAAGCCTTAATCTCTAAAATTCATGTTATTCCCTGCTCTGTAGGTATCCCGTTTTGGCTGGAAAACAACCTTCACCTGGCTTCTGGAGAAGTTAATGTGCTACTCAGCGAACCACTCTTTGTTCCTTATTAACTCCTCGTCTGCCTAGTCAGCTTAACCTGGTTTAAGAATAAAGACTGTGCAGACAGAGCAGCCTTGTTCAAAAGCCACTGTGTGACCCCGAGCACTTAGTTTCTTCCAGCCTGTTTCCTGGAACATAAAAACGGAACCAATAATGAACCTGCAGATGTAATCGATACATGGTATCATGAATGAAGTAAACATCACAGTACAGTGTGAAGTGCCCATCACACTGTAAGCACTTGGTAAATGCTAGTTATAATGGTTAACCAAACTGCCAACCATTTTATACAACTCTCTATATGTCCTTTTTTCTTTGGTAGAATCTGAAGATTAAAAACAGAGTTATTGAAAAATGCACATGATGGATGGGATTAGACATGGGAAATATTCTGCTCTGAGAGCAGCAGAGAATTGGGATCCACGCAGAGACTCCAGGTCTCCCAACCATGTGCGCCTCTCAGCCAGTCCCACCCTTTGCTGGCTCCATGACTTTAGACAAGTTAGCAAATTTAAGCTTCCATTTTCCCTTCTCTAAACCGGGATATTATCTACCTCATGGAGTGTAAACAGCCAAAGGTTGTAAAGGGCTAAACTCAAAGCTCGGCACAGAATAAACCCTGAACAAATAATAGCTATTGCACGATTATTTTCAGGTTGCCCTTGGAGGGTTTCTTCTACGGATGGCTTACTTTGGTTTGTAGTTTGACAGAAATGAGCAGGCCCCTCCCAAAACACTCCTACAGAAATTGTTTTGAATGCAACCCATGCATGGCAATAAATTTTGGCCAAAAAAAATATATCATGTAGTAAATACAACAGCTATCTTGTAAATATGCCTTTATAATAAGTAATAAAACTTTGGGATTTGGGCAGCATCCAAGATCCAGACTGGTGGTTCTCACCTTGGCTGGACATAAGAAACACCTAGAGAGATTTCTAAAACTACAAATCTTGCTGGGGCACCAACATAGTATGCTGAAAACATATATATAAGGAAGAAGATTGCCCATGTTCCCATTGTGAACTGTATTTCAAAGTAATCAAATAGCTCTGCAGATAAAGGAAAAAAAGGCCTTCCATATAAAATTACTCTATATAACAGAGAAGAATATGCGAAAAACTCCCTTTTGCAACCATTAATGGAATAAGACAATGGTCAGCAATGGATTATAAAACCATTAGATGTAAAGTTGATGATCAACCCTAAAATAAAACAATTAGGCTTTACCACCTGTAACCATTGGGCAATTGGGAAAGGGGGGCAGTGAGGAAGGAGAAGGGGTTTGAGGGACAGAGAGAAGTGGAAAGAAGAAAAAGGAGGAGAAAGAAGGGGAAGTTAGGAGAAGAGCGGAGTGAGAGGTAAGAGGGGAGATATGGGAATACAGGGAAAAGAGGGGAATGAGGGAGAGGAGGAAGGAGGGAGGGAATGGGGAGGGAAAGTGGGGGTGGGGAGGAGAAAAGAGAGCTTGACTGAAGCAGAGACAAGTAGAGAACCTGCAGAGGTAGTCTTAAGCATGTCCAAGTTTTCTGACTCTAGTTGCTCCTGAGATTCACCATGTTCTTGTCCTTTAGTATCTGGGCACCCCAATTTCCTTAGAATGAATTTGCTTTTTTGCTGAAGACAGCCAAAAGTAGTTCTGCTATTTACAAATCTTAAAGTTCTGACTAATACAAGTAGAATTAAGAAAAAAGAAACTACTTTATTCTTAAATTAAAACACTGCAACAGTCAATTACAGAGGCTATTTCGGATTGATTACTGATAGATTTTCCAAATAACATTAGAAGACTAACATAATCGATAACTTCATCCTGTTCTGAACTGATTCAATCCAATGAGTAAAAATCTGAATTGTAACAAGAACTTAATGAAATTTAAAATGACCACCAAAAAATTCAAAAGCAGCAAATGTGGTTAAGTCAAACACATTCTCTACCTAAATGTGTCAGACATACAAATCTCGATGGAAGCATGGATAGGAACAGAGAGAGAGTTGCGGTGGGGGTAGGGTCGGAAGGAGGGAGGCTAGGAGGAAAGAAGAAACAGGAAAACATTTCAGTTTAAATGCTATTAAATAAATTTTGATGATAATTCAACAAGGTATAGATTTGTCCAGCAATAATAAAATGCTTCAAAAGATGAATTCTAGTCCAGTCTCTGGCTAACCATTCATGTTGTCCTGAGCTGATCATCTTACTGTTCTCCTTTCACATCAAATTGACTGGTTTTTGTGGGGATTAAATGTGTGTACAACATTAAAGTACTGTGTAAAACATTAAAATATCTTTAAAAAGTTACTCAGCATAAACAAGATTGAAGATATAGGGCTCATTTGAAAATAAACTATTCTAAAGAAGTAACTCAGAAGCTTAGTTTTCTCCGTTTCTAATTGACAGACCAATTACATATATCAGAAAGATAATAAAACTTAATTTCTGTAAAATTATTCTAATTCAGACTTTCAGTTAATTCAGACAGGTGTTGCCCACAATTCATCTAAATTAGCAAGGTTTTAATGCAATGCTATTAAGCTGCACAGTAAAAAAAAAAATTTAATGAACCCAAAATGGGTATATTTCCTAATTTGAAATCTCATTATAAATTCTTATCATTAAGTACTCATTTTCTTCTTAGCCCCATGCCAATTCTCTGCTTCTGTGACCTTGTAAACACTGATACTCCAGCTAGAAAACTATCACTCACGTCATACTTAGAGGCTACAGGGAGATATTCTCAGAATTCGGAAACAAGCTCACCCTCCAAAATCAAAAGCAATAAATGTTAAGGCAAAAGCAACATATCCCACCTTTAAAAAAAGGTCTAGCAATTTGTCTATCTAGCAAGTGCCCTGATGAGTGCTTTATTGGATTCAAATCCCAACTCTCCGCTCACTTGTGTGATTTGGGGCCATTTACTGGCCATTTCTCTTCTTCTCCTTCCCCTGTTTTTCAGGGGAAAGCAACAGTAGTTATCTCCTAGGGTTGTTCAACGATTTAAATGTGATGGTGTCCATAAAGCACATAGTACAAGGGTCATATGCAGAGTAAACCTTCAACATGGTTTTGCAGCCATCTTCAGAGTCCCAGGGTACATTCTCAGAATGCTCAGAACATGAGTACGTAAGCAAACGTTTACAAGTTTACTTGAATGTTATTGTCTGAAGGAATAATTAAAGGAAGAGTCAAGATATGCAAGTCATTTTAGGGAAGAACACAACTCTAAGTGGTGTTTGTCCAGTTCCATTCGGAGTAAGAGAACACTTTCATCCTAGGGATGGCTATGACGTATCTGGGCAGAAATGTCCAGGGATAATGTATACAGCAACCAGAATTTGATGGAACCCTACCTTCAATCACCCAGTTCACCAGGTTCCAGAGCTGGTATACCCAGGAACCATGAAAACTAATGTGATACCCTGCATGGCCTCAGCCATCAAAAGAAGTTGAGAGAGAATCAGGAAATTATCACCAATCACACATGATAAAGTCAGTCTTTTTTTGAGTCTGTGTATTATGAATCAGTCTCCTAAACATAGATAAATCAAAAATTCAGGGAAGCGGCTGTGGCTCAATCAGTAGGGCTCCCGTTTACCATATGGGAGGCCCCGGGTTCGGTTCCCGGGGCCTCCTGGTGAAGGCAAGCCCGCCCGCACGGCGTGGTTAGCTGACCCAGCGAGCACAAGCAGCAAGGGGGGGATAAATGAATAAATAAATAAAATCTTTAAAAAAAAAATAAAAAATAAAAATAAAAAAAAAAAAACAGACTGAAAGTACCTACTATGTGCCAGACACTAGGAATATAACGAAGACACTGTCCCTGCCTTCAACTCTAGTCAGGGAGGCAGAAGCACACAGGAACTTGAATATAGGGGAAACAACCCTAAACCAAGGTGCTTGCAGAGGGCTACAGAACAGAGAAGTATCAGGAATAGTTTTAGATTCAACTAAGAAACATTTGATAATCTGGCTCAAATCTAATTGTTTCCCCAGAGAGTTGGCAAAAAGGAATGAGTTGAATCATATCTGGAGTAAGTAATGAATACTAAATGCACTTTACAGGAGCATAATTGTCAGAAGAAAGCAGATGACCACCAATTTTCTGAAGCTATGTCATCCATACACTGCGGAAAAGCAACAAATCCCTTTTCCTCTGTAATTATGATTTCCCAGACCAACAATAGAGAGAGGAAATCATTGAAAGCTGTGGAACACATATAGTATAAATTCACTAATTAACCAAAAGTATGATGGGTCTAGATTTACTATTCTCTAATACTGACAAAGTCCTGAGTCTTCATTCTTCTAGGTTTTTGGGAGAACATTAAATCAGATTCAAACTCTTTCTTACAGCTGTCACCGAGAGTAAATGCCCTTCATTACGTTTTTGTTCCCACAGAAAGACAAGAGTATTAATATACTTTATTTATAGTTTTATTGTTACTGATTAAAAGTAAGCCTAAATTCTTTTTGAAAGCTTAAAGTTATTTCCCAAAGATATTACTATTTTCCTTTCGTAAAGACATGTGTTTCAATAAGAACTCCCAATCCACCCCGGTAATCCAAATTCTATTTGGTCCTGCAGTGAAGTCAAATGTGGGATCCTGACATCAATCTGTTGCCATGGAAATGATTGAGATGTCAGTGTTGCCACATTAAGATTGTACCATAGGAGCAGATGGGCTGACAAGGCGGGAAATCTTTACAAATATCTCTCTAACAATTAGCCAACGTGTCAGGTATTATTTTAAATTTACATTATTATAAAGGATTTAGTAAGAGCTACCGGAACAACACAGAACACCATCAATTTCAACTTCTACATTTTACTCAAGAAAACCTTTTCAAATTACACAAACGGAACGGATTGCCACATTCATGTATCCATTTGTTTGCTTTCTTGCTTGTTATATTGCTTTGTTGTATCTCTTTTGTACTGCATAAAAACATAACCGAGTTCAGAAAATCAGATTTGACCAGAGCAAACCCCAGCCCATGTGGAAACGTAGGTGAGAACATTGGTGAGTGTAGAGACAGACCCTGTCCTTCTAACTTCTTTCTACTGTCTCACTGAAAACACTTTCCTTCTGAAGAATACTGAACAGGGCTAAGTAACTTACACAGCTAATCACTTAAAACATATTTTTGCTATGAAATTTGCCAGGTTCTATATTTGCCATTCTCCAATGAATTTGCCCCAGAAAATTGGCTGCTTGGATACAAAAACCAAACTCTTTTCTGTATCCCCCTCAGTAGTTAGCCCTGTCTCCTGGCTTATGCTTACTTCATAGTCATTTGTGCATCCTCTTACAGACGATTTTCCCCTAAAAGCAACAATAGTCAGTGTCGTTAGGTTAACGTAGGTGGGAGATTATGATATGTATCTTCCCACAAACATGCCTCTTGGGTAATATCATAAGGTTTTAAACTATCACTCTCCCAGTCTTCATAAGGTGCTGTCATTTGGAACCTCTTACTCTACCACCCACAGTGAGTCCTTTTTATTCAAACATGAAAAAGGCTGTTCTTCCCCATTGTGGGCTAATTACGCCATCTGTTTGGCCACAGTGCAGTAACACTAAGATGTAGCACATTAATTTCTTAACATTCCCACATGCACTGCCCTTATGTAACTCCTTAGAGATAGACTGTCAAAGATGGCAAGTGGTAGAGAAGGCAAGAAAATCCATCTCTTGATTTGAATTCGGGACTTTATCTACTGGGGTACCACTATGATCTCCACACAGACCTCTGCATTTGGATTTCCCTCCATCTCACCTGAGTTTAATTGTGCCGGCTGTCCAGATAAACAATAAGAAAACACCTACCAATTCTCTTGCCACCACCAAAACTAAAAATTGGAATGTATGTAAATATTTTGGGAAAGAGATAGGAACAAACCCAGAAGAGGGAGGACAGATGAAGATCCAATCATCTGACAAGTGTTACTTCGCTTGGAATTAAGCCAATCCTTTTCTTTATTATGAAATAAAGATAATAAAATAAAAGTAAATGAAAAGATACAAATCTCCACACAGAGTATGGGCATATCAGCCATACCCATAAAAGATAGCAGATAATTCTAGACTAAGAAATTGAACTATAACCCCAGAAAAGAGCATAATACCAGATATTTGTATTTTGACTGGAAATAAATGGCTACACCATTTAAATTGTTCACAAATAAGAAACTATGCCACCTGAGAGAACCACAATGCATTTTTAAATATAATTCCTCGCTTAAACATATGAAAAAAATCCAAATGCTCATCTTCTCCCTCTTATCACCCACCTCTGTCTGTCACCACCTGAAACATACACGTAGAATGATCAATAACTTTTCTCACAGCTGTTATCAAATAAATATATTCTTTAGGTCATTAAAGTCCATAGAGTTTTTGAAATATATGCACATATAAAGTTATCCTCACAGGCTGAAAACTGGTACTTTTAAAGGTGAGTATTATGGGTTAACATCACCAAGAGGCTATTATGAAGAAGTAGAGAGATTCATGCTAAATGTGTTGGGATCTTTGGCAGACTCCTCACCTGGAAAATGAGGGTGAAATTCATTATCTCTATGTTCCTTCAATAAATAAATAAGTTTTATAAATATTCCATAAATACTCCAATAAATGGAAGCATCTTCTTACAGTTTAGCACACTAATTGAATATATCTGCTTCCACAAAGGTCAAGGCCTGGTACCAAACTGTGCAAAGGCCATCACACCTCACAGTTTTTAGACCCAGTGCATACCACAGGAAAGAAGAAAAAGAAAAGAAAAGCAGGAGATCCACAGCCACCAGCCAGAGCTGCCTCTTTCATCTCACCAAGTCCACCCTGGCGGCAAAGGATACCAGCCATCCACCCCGTCGGGTCCTCTTCATGGACTCTGAAAAGGGGGCTGTGAAACCTTGTACCTAGAGGTCCATCTAGGAAAAGGAGACAAAGTGACACCCACAGTAACAACAAAAGAAATCATTTGGGCCCATGAAACAGCACAGGCCCCAAGATGCTCCTGCCCTCTATAGAGCGCAAGGAGCTGCTAAAAGTCAGTCGCTGTCATTCTTTAAATCCCACCAAGGAATAAACCTTCGTGGGTTGCCAATTCTAATAAACAAAGCAATAATGGTGATTATCTATCCAAATAACATTACATTGAATGTTAGCAGTAGCCTACTTATAATTAATGGAGAAAGATACAAAGAGGTGGAGAGTCATAACACATTATGGATTATATATTCATGACATAAGCCCAACTGTGGTTTGGTTTGAAAGTTGTCCAGAATTCCCTATTCTTTGCAAAAGAAGTAATCATTAAAGACTAATATGGAATTCCTTGCCTATTAGGTCATTGACACAATTCAAGTGACTACATAATTCTTTACTTTGGAGAAACAAAACACATATAACTTAATGCAGACAACATAACTGCTGTCCTGATGTACCTGATAGAAAAAAAGCAAGCAAAAAGCTATCCCACTGAAAAAAGTGAACCTCTACAAGGGATGATAAAAACTGTCAAACTTTCGTCCCACCACTCTTTTTTCACATGAGGGCAAATGGGTCAAAGGGACAAGTAGCATCCCTCAAAGTTTACATTAGTTTTATAACTGTTTACTTAAATATTTGTTTGAGAAAGTTAGAAAAATAAGCTATCTCAAAACAGAGGACGGATAAAAAAAATAATGACTGCTTAGAGGAATAAATATAAAAATATTTATTCTTAAGATATTGCAGCTTGCAGCCAACTTTAAGGAAATGGTGAAAGGAAAAATACAGCTTGAGAGAAATTAAAAGAAAAATACTCTTGCACATTAACCTTTTTTTATTCTTATAATGGACCAATTTAATCAAAATGTCTCTCTTCAGGACACTGGCCCCGGTATTGCCAGAACTGTTATAAAAAAATACATATTTATACACTCGGTATATAAATAGATATATTTAATAACTACCTTGTGAAAAAGATTACTGTTCTTCTCTTGTTTTTTCATATGTGAGCAAAATCTGGATGTAATGAAAATGAAAAGCTATAGTTCATCATCTGTTGGAACATCACAGAAGTATAATGGAATAAATACAATGTAAAAAAAAAAAAAAAAAAAGCATTCAAACGACACTTAAGTACATTTGCCTAGCAAGTCCCTTTAGGGGGAAAAACTGCATTAAAATGACTATTCTGCACTTACACCAACTGTAAGGGGATTGTGACTGTTTACAAAAGCGCATTCTAACCTTTTTTTTTTTTTTTTTTTTTTATTATTTTCTAAGGTGAGAGCACCTGCACACTACTGACATTAACAAGAACATACACGTAATTTCTAGGAGGCTGTACTAGTTAACAAAGGACAAGGCAAAGTTGCCCTCAGAAGCAAGACACAGGGAAGACAGCACCAGCCTGTGCCCCTCTGGCATCATGTACATGATCTAATATTTATTATTTTAACAGCTTGACTGAGATATGATTCATATACCACAAAATTTACCTTTTTAGGGAAGCGGCTGTGGCTCAATCAGTAGGGCTCCCGTTTACCATATGGGAGGCCCCGGGTTCGGTTCCCAGGGCCTCCTGGTGAAGGCAAGCCCGCCCGCACGGCGTGGTTAGCTGACCCAGCGAGCACAAACAGCAAGGGGGGGATAAATGAATAAATAAATAAAAATCTTAAAAAAAAAAAAAAAATTTACCTTTTTAAAGTGTACTATTCAGTGATTTGGGGTATATTCACACAGTTGTACAATGATCACCACTACCTGATTGTCTCCCCTAAAAGTAACCTCACAACTGTTAGTAGTCATTTCCCATTCTCCCTACTCCCTCTACCCTAGGCAACCACAGATCTATTTTCTGGCTCTGTAGATTTGCCTATCCTATACATTTCAGATAAGTGAAATCATCCAGTATGTGATGTAGTGTGACTGGCCTTCTCTTAGTGTAGTGTTTTTGAGGTCCAACCATGTAGTACCATGTTATTTTAATTGCCCAATAATATTCCCATTTATTTTTAAAGACAATTTTAGAAGATTTGTAAGTTCCTACTTTCAGTCCTCCATGAAAATATTTTGGGAGGGATAAGAATAAAACAGGTAGGGAGGTGTCCTAAGAGACTTGTTAGAAACATTAATAGAATCTAGGGCAGCACTATCCATTGGAAATATAATTAGACCAACATATGTAATCATAAATATTCTAGTAACTACAATTAAAAAAGGAAAAGGATGAAGTTAATTTTATTTAACACAATATAACCAGAATATTATAATTTCAACATGTAACCAATACAGATTTTTTGTTTTTTTAAAGTTCTAGGGCCCGGGATTGAACCCAGGACCTAGTATGTGGGAAGGCAGTGCTCAACCACTGAGCCACACTGGCTTCCCTGAGTTGGTTTTCTCATGTTTGCTTGGTTTTTGTTGTTGTTGTTTTTAGGAGACCACCAGGAACCAAACCTGGGACCTCCCATGTGGGAAGCAGGCGTGCAACCACTTGAGCCACACCCACTTCCCAAAACAGAACTATTAATGAAATATATGACATTTTTCTTTTCCTGTCCTACCCATTATGTAACTTTCATGCATCTCAGATCTCAATGTGGACAAGCCACAATTTAAGGCTCAATGGGCACATGAGGCTAGTGGCTACCATTTTGGACAGTGTGGATCAAAAGAGTAGAGTAACAGGAGAGGTACAACAGAGAGAGAATTGTGAGAAAGGATGAAGAATAAGGAAAATCAAGTGAAAACAGAGAGGAGGATGGGAGAATATCAAGGAGAAAAACAGACAGATTTTAATTTCTACATTAAGCATTTTTTGAGTCCGATCCCTACAATGCCAATCCCAGTGCACGATAGGTGGTTAAATCAACCAACTGCGCTAAGGAACTAGCCCAGTTAGTTGGGCTAATATTGAGGACAGGTAAATACCTCTCCTCAATAAACATATCAAATAGAGATTAAAAAAAAAATTGTAAAGCTTCAAATTAGAAAGTGATGCCCCCACCCCCATATGACAAAAACAAATAAAGTACGAAGGAAAGGGTTTAAAGGGGATGGAATTTATTCACAGCTGGGAGAATCCAGCACTGCCTTCCCAAGACTCTCCTAGTCTCTATCTCTATCACTAGCTCTATCTCTGTCTATCTCTATCCCTAGGCTCTTTTCCAGGCAAGTGCTTTGAACAGATAAGTAGTTAAAAATAGTTTGATGCTAGTGTTCTTTCTGATCCCCTGGCAACCTCCAGCATGCTCCTTCCCAGGGTCAGTATCAGTTTAGGATTTGGGGCTGTGCTCCCATGTGCCCGTATCTGCCACACACATTCATTTCTTCATTCTGCTAACTAAGGCCTCTGTGAACTACAAGTTAAGGCCATCTAAAGCCAACATTCACCCATCTCTTAAGGCTTCTTAATAATATTCAGTTCCACATCATTGATATTCTATTTTAAGTAATTTTATATAGAACAAACCTTAAAGTTAAATAATGTGTCCTTCCAGACAACAACAAAAAATTAAGGTAGCTATTACAAAACAAGAAGATTGAAGCATTTTTATTAGAATTTTATTATAGTTTCCATGAAATAATGCAACCTTCTCAATGAAAGTAGAACTTTATTTAAATAAATGATTGTTCACATGAATTCCCCTCAAAGTCAGAGAAAGACTAAAGTATGTACATCTGGAATGCAAAGCCCCTGGTTATTACTGTGTAATCTCTTAGGCAAAAAGCCAAACTACAATAAACACAAAAGCTCTATATTCCTTTATATAGCTAAGATATTACTTCCACTGTGAAACCATTTAAATATTCACAAATTCACAAATTCAACTATTAAATTGGAGGGAATAGTCTAACCTCTAGCTGCAAAGTAAATGTTAGGTAATAAACTAAATAAATACTGGCATAGAAGCCTAAGTAAATTCCTTACGTTCCCCAGGACTCTTGAAAAAGAAACAGGTGCATTTATAACTCCGATTGTTCATTTGTGTGATCTGCATTAGTGGACATTATAGGAAACTAAAAGTTAATTTGGATAAAAATCAACAAAGCTGATCTGAAATCTAAAAACAATAAAATAAAAAGCACTGGACTGATATAACTCTAAACTAAAAACTAAAAGGTAATAATAAATCAGCAATTTACTAACATATCATTATTACATAATTCACAAGGAGCCCTTTAGAAGCTTTATTTCACTTTTTAAAAAACTACATAGGGAAGCGGCTGTGGCTCAATCAGTAGGGCACCCGTTTACCATATGGGAGGCCCCCGGTTCGGTTCCTGGGGCCTCCTGGTGGGGGCAGGCCCGCCCGCATGGCGTGGTTGGCTGACCCAGCGAGCACAGGCAGCAAGGGGGGGATAAATGAATAAATAAATAAAATCTTTAAAATAAATAAATAAATAAAATAAAAAACTACATAGAACAACAGATGGCCACACACTTGCTCTCCATTCCCCAGCAAGTACCTGGAACACCTGCAACTCTTCCATCTAGTGACAAAGGAGAAAACTCAGTGAGACCAGTACTGTTATTTTTAAACAATTTAGAAGGAAGGAAAGAAAGAAAGAAAAAAAAAAAGATCACAGACGGTTTTCTTTAAAAATAAAAGGCAAAAACAACAAAAACATTGCATGTCGCCAACAGAGGCCACAAAGGTTATGGACAGAAAGATTAAATCCAATCTGTTCTCTCTTTCTTTTGGGTTTGTATTTTGCTCTAAAAAAAGGTCCGAGGTTTTGCTATTGGCAGTCCTACACTACTCATTAAAGTCCCCGAGCAAAACAAATATGACTTTAGGAAGGCAATCAAATCAAATTTATTTAATTCAACTAAAAGCTTAGGTAACTTGAATCAATTGAAGGTAAAGGAAAGGCTGAAATGAAAAGGAGATACCAGGGAGAGGCAGGGATGGTGTAGAAAAGTTTTACTTAAAAAAAAATTTTAATTAAAAAAAAAAGCCTCCAAGTGTTAAATCATGAAATATCATACAAAAAAGGTCATAAAGAAAGTTTAAGGGGTTGGATGTAGCTCAACTGGTTGGGCGTCCGTCTCCCATATGGAGGGACCGGGTTCGATCCCTGGGACCTCCCGGTAAAAAAAAAAAAAAAAAAAGAAAGTTTACTAAACAATTACGATCAAGCAGCTTATTTTTTAAGTAAAGTCAGGGTAAAAATACAATTGTTTAATATTTAGAATTAATTTTAAAAACCCATCTTAAATATTTTTTTTTTAAATAAAAAAAAACCCATCTTAAATTCAAATTCTGCCCGAGTATAAATACCTCAATATAAAAGAAAAAAATTTTTAATGAAAAGCAAATTTAAATACTAACAGCATGATGTGTGGAAAGACCACTCCACTACTATTATTAAATATTTGGGAATATTTTAGGATTTTAATTACAACCAAATTCAATTAAATACCATGTTTCCAAAACTGTAAACATTTGGAAACTTTTTTTTTTGGCAATCAATAAATTGCAAAGGTGAAGTTTGTTTCAGGGCACCAGTTGGCTATTAACGACAGTCAGGGCCAACTACATAATTTGCCCAGAGCAAAATGGAAGTACGGATTGCGGATCCCTTATTCAAAAAGCAGGGAGAAAGTATTTTTTCCTTTTCTTCTGCAGTCTCCGTCAACCGGACAGTGTGTTTTTTATTTGCTATCGCCGTCACCCCCGTGGGCACGGGGACAGTCGTGGGACAGAAGCTCCCTGGCGCCCGGCACAGCCCTCCAGGGGAGCAGGCCCTGGGCGGGCCGAACCCAGCCTGGGAGGCGGGAGCAGGCAGGGGGCGGGGCCACACCGGGGCCGGCGCGCCAAGCCGCAGGCGCATGCTCCGTGGTCCGGTGGGACTTCATTTACAAAACACAAATCAAAGATAATAAAAACTTCAAGACAGCAATCGCGGGATACTAACCCCAAGTCCGAATGGCCTGTGTGACTGCACGGGTGGCCTGTCCATGAAGCAGAACCCTGATGATTGCACCCAGACTAAAGGAAAAACAGTCGCTGATTTTGGTTGTTTTTTTTGTGGGGTTTTTTTGGTAGCAAGTATTGCCAGTTGACTTGGTTGAATCTGCCTCCTTAATAGCTACTGCAAAGTCTTTGTCAGTGTTACAGTTACAAATAGGAGAGATCCAACAAGAAAAGGAAAAAAAAATACACTGAATATACAAAATCTTGCCTATTCATGTGTCAGACAATCCTCAGTGCAAAGCAAATTAGCCCTGGGAGACAATCGCATGGGCAAGAACTGCAAAGCAGAATATATCAACAAATAGATTGTGTAAAATCTAGAAATTACAACCATTACGGTTGAAGGCAGCACAGATGGACATAATGTACAAGGGCCTTTCACCCACAGAGTAGCGACTGGCAGAGGATGCATTTCCGGTCTTTGAAATCTCAATGCACTAGAAACTTGGGAGACAGTTAGGAGAATAGTAGGTATGGTCAGATATTTAGGCATTAGAAAAAATAATTATTTCAAATTCTGGAATGGGAAAAAACTGGGTATGATTTTATGAATACAGAAGAGAAGGAATATGGCTCATTCTAACAAACTACTCAATACACAATTGAAATGGCCATAGAAAAGGTAGGGTACAATGTAAAGCAATGCACAGAACTTCTTTTGAACTAAGCCATTTAATAAAAATAAAATTGAAACAGAATTTAAGAGAATAATTATAAACCCCAAAAGTCAAGGAGACTAAAGCTGAGAATGAACTAAGACTCCCAAAAAGGTACTAAAAATAATTAAAGATTTTGCTATTATGTGTG
The DNA here is from genome assembly GCA_026826555.1 of Tolypeutes matacus. Classification (NCBI taxonomy): domain Eukaryota; kingdom Metazoa; phylum Chordata; class Mammalia; order Cingulata; family Chlamyphoridae; genus Tolypeutes; species Tolypeutes matacus. The sequence continues at coordinate 3,271,747 of JAKSZT010053888.1, read as the reverse complement.
GGATGAGAGGAACAAAGAGAAGTTATGCTCCCATATTAGGATAGTTAGTGCATTGTTAACAATGGCAAGTCCTATCTTGCTAATATTATTCAGTTTGGTTTTGAGAGGAAAGATAAATATCACACACCCCCCAAAAAAGTAAACTTGCATACAGATTAGAATTCTATAAAATAGCAGATGACAACTTCCAGTAATCTTAGTATCCACTCCTACTAGAATTAAATCTCATCATTAAAAGTGAACTTGCAAGTTGTTGCCACTGAAGGCACTGGCTAGGTCACGCATTAAACAGACAACCCTCTGTAACTGTCTAAGCAGCATACACACTAGTTCCTTCCATCTTCTTTGGCCACTCCTGGGTTTTCTTTGCAGATTCATTGTCCTCTCATTAACTATTAAATGTTGGAATTTCTCATCAGTATCAATAGCTTTCCTCGCTAAGACTAATGCACAGCTTTCTCAGAAAGTTCTATCCTTAGTGTGATAACCTAAGTGTGAACCTTAGTGTGAACCTGTCTCCAGCTTCATCACCTCATCGCTCTCTCCTACCCTGCATTCTGTGAACTCCAGCACCTTCCAGTCACAGACTCTTTGTATATTTTGCTCCCTCAAACTAGAATGATTTGTGCTCATTCCCACTTCACCCCCTTCGCTGAATTAATTTCTATGTGTCTCTCAGATCCCTGCTCAATTTGGGGGCAAGCTTTCCAAGACTGTCATCATAGCAGCATGTACCCCACTTTCATAGTACACAACAGACCTAATCTTGTGTAATCAACTAAGTAATTGTGTCTTCCCCATTAGAGCGTAAACTCCACGAGGTCAGGAACAAATTTGTTTACGTTCAGTGCCATATTCTAGCATCTAGCATAATGCTTGGCAATTAATAGAACCCCAAGATCTTGTTAAATAAAGACCATTCTATGTAATTTTTGAGAAACCTTAGGTGGCAATGGAGGAGACAACAATTTTTTAGTGGTGATTGAGTATTCAGAACAAATTAATTTGGGACTCACAAGTTCTAGTAATAATAACAGGCTATTACTGTTTACTAAATATAAATGCATATTACCTATATATGCATAGACACACACATCTATACACACATATTAGAGAATTTATTTTGATCTTAATAATACACATACCATATAAACCTGACCTCAGACTACTTATGTCTATGATAAGGAAGAATGCAAGAAAAACCTTTGGAGTAAAAGTACCACTGTATGTGTACGCTATTTTAGTGTAGTCCATCTCATGCCACTCTAATGTATTTATGATAGGTCCGGTTTCATCTAACCTTCCTATACTCTAAACATAAGGAATTTGACTGGTGTACTTTATCTCATCTCTAAGAAACAGATAAAACATTTAAATAAAACAGATGTAATTCCAGTCATAAACCCAGATACTAGCCTCACTTTTCCAAATCTAGTTTAGGTTTTAAAACCTTTATTAAGTGCTGAATTTTTTAAATAATCCCTAGTGACAAATTCAAAAATCAGAAAAAAAATTTGTACTATTACAAAAATGTCCTGCTACATTTATTAGTTCTAACCAGAAAAATGCCAACACTATCTTTAGATAATGATTTAAATCTATGTTATCTTGAAAAAGTTCTCTTTTTTCTTTTCTCATTTTTCTTTTCATAAACAAAAATAATCTTGAATTTCTTTCAAACAAACACATTGGAATGAAACAGACCCTTCGCCATCGCCTTCTTACTTTCTCCAGTGACAGTAAGGCTAACAGGATGACTACCTCTTCCGAGTAGCAAGGAGAAACCAGACGTGTGGGGTGGGTTTGAGGATGAAGAGTCACTAAATATAACTTATAACTGATTTATGCTATTGATGCGAAGATGCAATGAGAAAGCTATTTTCACTCATATAAATTCCTATAAATAGAAATCCATATCCCATTTCTATTTAATGCCACTAGATCTTCAAACCCAATTCGCTCCTCTGGTGGCACCAGTGAGCACCTATGCCGGTGGCAGGCGCTGTGCCATTTTTAGGAACAAAATACAAATAGATTTAATTGCTTTTTAAGATTCATCATAACATATTAAAAATCAGAAAACAGATAAGGGGGTTTGGTGGAGGCAATAGACACAGAAAGAGCCTACCAGGGTCAGATTTAGAAGCTGTTCAATGACTTTTCCAGGAACAAATCCCTGCTCCATTGGGCAGAGCTACCCAGAAATTCTAGTTCCAGTTGTTGGATTCTGAAAGCTTGAGTTCCAAGAGGATAAACTGGAAAACACATCATAGCTCTTAAGGGACCTCTTTCCCTCTTTTAGGGAAAAAAGCTCACCAAAATACAGTAATAATTTTTATTAAGTTTTACAAATAGTAGTCATAGCTTCCAACAAAGCAGAGGATCTTATTGAATTTAGTACCTAAAAATTCACTCATATAACAATTACTTATCAAGCACCTAAAATGGCACTAAATCTAGGCGCTGGGAATACGATATCAATAAAAACGTCAGAATGGAAGCAATTAAAGGAAAACAACACAAAAAAGTCCATAAACTTGAAAGCCTTATGGGCTTTTTATATTTAATTTCATATTATAGTGGTTGTTTTGGAAAATATGCTGTTTGTTCCAGGAGGTATTATGACAGAGTTTATTTCATGTACATCTTTATATCTATCTTCACAAAATCAGGCATAATGCTTTGCTTTAAAAAATTAAACTGACTTACAAAATGCAAGTTTACAAGCAGGGTGCTTGGCAATGAATGATTATTAGTCTGCATTAATATATCTGTACACTTAGTAAAGTTATGTGCCTGAAACAGTATTAGTTTTAAATATGTGAAAATTCTATGAAAAATAGTAATTCCCAAATGTATGGTCACACTGATTTATTAAAACAAGCTTATGAAATAAATACTACCAACAGCCCAGTTTTATAAATGAGGACATTGATGCTTAGGGCATTTAGTTAACTCACAGAAGGTCACATAGCTGGTAAGTGATGCAGGTGGGTTTCGAATTCAAATCTGTCAGACCACATTGCATCCACTTCATTATATTGCCTTTCAAGATGCTATAAGAATTTTTTTGTGTGTGTAAGCCAATTCATATAATAAACACATTAGTGTAGAATTAATTTTAGTATATCACATGAGTCTTTTAAGCAAACTAAAATTGTAAATATTTGTTATTTTTTACCCTTAACATGTTTGAAGCCTTAGAATTTCATGTTAATGTAAAAAGATAAAATAATTCTATGAAAACATTTAGACAAATCTTTCTCCTTTTCTGTCTTCAGAAATATCATCTAACTCTCATGAATATCTTCCAGTGCACAGTGAAATGTATTAATCTTGCAGTCTCACAGCATATACAAATCTTGGATTTCAAGCTTTTAGTTTACTATACTCCTCAGCAAGAGTTTATTAGGACTCTCATTTAACTGCCTGTCATTACCTAACAGATATTTTTTATCATGTAAAGTTTATTTTCAAGTAGTGTTATTTGTCTCTATTTAGACTGACTCCCTTTTTTCAGTGCTCATTTATATTACTATTGAACCCATTATCTTTGATATAAAGTTTCGTGAGTAGAAAATTGTTCTGAAATAGATATACTGAAAAGTATTTCCCAACAAACCCACCTTTAATTCCACGGTTTCTGTGGACAGCATCCTTCTGATTACCATCCATTTATAGACGTGGCCCAAAAACAGATTTTTCCTGGTTCTGTTTTATTTTTTTATTAATCATCTCTCACCTAACTAGTATTTGGCACTTCCATTTGAGCAGACTTCTCTCCAACCCTTTGAAAAGTTAGTGTTTCTATTTCAATCAGAAAGAATTTTTGAAAATCTTTGTATCAAACAGAAACACCACCCCAGGCCAGGGGAATTCGATATACACACTGAATACCTTTGCAAAAAAAGAAGAACACAGAAAGTGTTAAGATATCTGACTTCACCAATACAGGATAAGTTCTTTTCCCACAGAAGTTCTCTTTGATAAATAATTCTCACAGCTTTGAAACCAGGTATTTTTGTTGATAGCAATGATAAATACACTTTGCACATTTGTAAAAAATAAGATTACAATATCCATGGCAAGATTAACAAAAGCAGACCAGTATCTAACCTTGAAAATAAGAACTGACCACTCTAAATGAGTGCTTTCCTCCATTTATTTTATCTAGCTAGAAAGTATATACTAAACCATCTATCAAGAAACAAAAGGTTATCTTGTGGACTTACCTATAGATGTATGCTGCTACAAATTGGTAAAGTACAGAGAACATGATATTCACTCAGCTTCCCAGAACTTGAAAATACCTCCAAAATAATTCATATTTTGACCTGGAAAGCCACTTTAAGAAAAGTAAAACTAAAGGTTAGTGATCTCTTATATTGCTGTTACTAATTAATGCCCTGGAGTAACTTTAAGGGGAATATTTTAACACAAGGATTGGGGATAATGGAAGGAACAGGAGAGTTAAACCATCAAATAACTCTTTTTCTGTGTTTCCAAACAAGGACTTAGATGCTTCTAGTCATATTTTTATTTTAACATCAGTATTTAAATTAGTCCTTGTGAGAGGCAAAATAATGGCCCCCCAAAGATGTCTCCGTCCTAATCCCCAGAAGGTTTTCACAAAAACCTTAGGTTACATGGCAAAGAGGAACTAAAGTTGCAGATGGGATTGAAGCAGCTAATCAGCTGGAATGATTATCCTGGATTACCTGGGTATACCCAATGTAATCCTAGGCATCTAGGATTTCTAAGTATCCTAAAATGTGGAAGATGTTGGCAGAGGACGAGACCAGAGAAAAGGCAATGTGGGAAACATTCTACCTCATGTCACTGGCTTTAAAGGGGCCATGAGCCTAGGAAGGTGGGTCACTTAGAAGCTGGGAAAGGCAAGAAATGAATGCTCTCCTAGCGCTCGGACAGAGTAGAGCCTTGCAGCGACCTAGACTGTAGTCCAGTCACACCCATTTCAGACTTCTGATCATTTCAGACTTATGTAAAACAATAAATTTATGTTGTTTGAAACCGCTAACTTCCCAGTAACTTGTTACAACACCCATAGAAAACTAATACTTCACAACTCGCATGCAAAAAAGTATATAATCGGTTATTCTTAAGCAGAACAATAAACTAACCATCTTATTTTACATATCTTAGTCATAGATACTTCAGACCCCACCATTAATGACTAGCCAAGTTATTTATCCTTGGTTCTCTGTTTCCTCATTTTTGATACAATGGGGATTGTTGGAACATTCTAAATTCCTTCATGCTCTAAAGTTCTTTGTATCTTTGTCTCATGAATGCTAATGACAAAGTGTTGTTTGAGCTTTGACTTTTTCTATGAAATTATTCTGTTAAGCTCTGACGAGCTTCTTAACATAAGGAAGTCAAGTTAAAATAAATCTGATATAATTTCACAAAATTATTCATAATAATCTACTGCCTTTTAGGCCTCTAGCAATTTCTCTGCTTTACATGGCCCTTCTCTCATCGTCCAAAAAGGCCAAGTTCAAGAAAGAGAATGCTTCAGTTCATACCTGCATGCTGCTTTGGCTCGGTAGTCCCTGTTATCTCAGAAGAGAGGTGGGAAAAAATCAATATAGTGCAGAACTTTGCTTTTAAATAATTCTTAACATACAGATCTTTACAAGTTCAATAAGGCTCTAGAAGAAAGGACAGTATGTCTCTTTTTTAAAGTGGCTCTGAAGCCTTTCTTGTAAACTACTACAAGTCCTGGCTATATTGCTTAACACCTACTATAAAACACACACACACACACAACTTATTTTTGCTACATTTAACCATGGAGTGAAGTTCTTTTTCTTAAAAAAAGGAATCACCAAACTGAAAATAAGCCAGGCACGGAAAGTAAAGTCCACATAAGGACCAGGTTAAGTCTCCTCTAAACTGGAGAGGTAAAATAGCTAGAACACATGATAACGCCTTCCAGAAGTATCACTGAGCATCCTGTAAAAGTAAATGTTATGCAACAATATTCTTGTGGCTTGAAATGAATTTCGTATTCCTGGGATTAACTGTAAAAGCCAGAAGTTGAAAACATTCAGAGAGGACATATAAGCAATATTTTCCCAACTCCTCTCCTTTTTACCATTGGTAAAGGATTTGCAGGATGTCCAGGGTTCTTTGGTAAGAGAACTGTGAGGTATTTTTTGTTTAAAATTAGACTGAACGAAGTAAAATATTTGGTTTCCAAGACATTTGGAAGTAGGAATGGGAGCAGGAAATAAATAGGAAAAAGAAAACTGAATGGGCAGAGGACTCTGGTACTATGGAAAATGTGCAGAAAACATTGGGACAACCCTTTTTGCAAAAAAATAAAATAAAAAAATGAGTGATAATAAGTTGTCAGGAGGAGTTCGGAGCAAGGTGCAAGTGGGGAGGTAGAGATGGAAAAGGGACTGTATTAGTGGTAGGAAAGAGAGTTTCTTAAAGGGAAATGGAAGTCAATTAGTGAAAAATGTAAGTCAGAAATGCATTTGATACAAAACAACCTCCAAAAATAAAAGCAAAACAAAACCAAACAAAAACAGGCCAATCCAGAAGGGGAAAGAAGCATGGCTGTGAAATGGCCCAGGCAAATGGTCTCACTGGACTCACAAAGGAGAGATTCAGCAGGTGTTTGTGAGTGGGTGTGAGGTTACCCCTGGTTATTTTCCTACTTCAGTTTTGGAAACTGGGTTTAGATGATTCAACCATTGCTCTGCTGATTATGGTTTCTCTTCCATGATTTTAACTTATCTAATGTATAATAAGAATATATCAGGGAAGGAGATGTGGCGCAAGCAATTGGGCTCCTGTCTACCATATGGGAGGTCCAGGGTTCGATTCCTGGGGCCTCCTGGTGAAGGCAAGCTGGCCCATGTGGCGACCTGGCCCAAGTGGAGAGCTGGCCCACACAGGAGTGCTGGCCCAAGAGGAGAGCTGGCCCAAGAGGAGAGCTGGCACAGCAAGATGACAGCAACAAAAAGAGACACAGAGGAAAGACGGTAAGAGACGCAGTAGACCAGGGAGCTGAGGTGGAGGGAGTGATTGAGCACCTCTCTCCCACTCTGGAAGGTCCCAGGACCAGTTCCCGGTGCTGCCTAAAGAGAAGACAAGCAGACACAGAAGTACACACAGCAAATGGACACAAAGAGCAGACAGCGAGCGCAAAAACAGTGGGGGAATGGGAGGCGGGGGCAGGGGATAAAAAAAATAAGTCTTTAAAAAAAAAAAGAATGTATCAGAAGACAAGTAATCCATGGGGTAGCTTATGAGAGAGAGACACGAAAGGTGAAGGAAATGAGGGAGAAGACTGAAAACAGGCAAGCTGCACAAACAAAAGAGACAGATGAAGAGAAGGAAGCAGAGCAAAAACTGACAGCTCCACAGTCACATCTCGCTTGCTCCCCAGAGCCGCTTCCCTCAAGAAAGGACAAGGCCAAGTGAAAGCAGGTGGTTCTATTGAATCTTGGGGTGTGGCCCTTTGTTCCCAAGCTTGGTCTTTGTTTCTCTGGGGTGTTCCCTCTTGAATTCTTCCATGTATAGCGTCCCCCAGAAGCCTGTTTTGTAGCTTCTGTTTGCTCACAAGGCTGTGTGTCACAGATGGTGTGGCACTGCCAGGCACAGTGAGTAGGTGTGTGTGCGGTGGCCTTAGTTTTGTTTTCCCCCCATTCAGTTTAGGGAATGCTCTTATTTCTTTTTATCTTATTATTTTGAAATTATTTCAAACATAAAGAAAGTTTGCAGAATAATTGCAAAAAAACTCATGTATATCCTTTACCCAAATTCACCAATATTCAACATTTTGTCCTATTTGTTTTTTCTTTCTATTCCTATATATTTAACATGTATTCTATATAATTCTACAGTTTATATATTTTAATATATATATATTCTAAACAGCTTGATAGTAGGTTGCATATGTCATGCCCTTTTAGCCCCCAATATTTCAGTGTATATTTCCAAATCACAAATATCTTCTTACATAACTATAATACTGTTATCAAATTCAAAAAAAATATTAACACGGATACAATACTATTATATAATCCAGGGTTCAGCAAAGGACAGCCTGAGGCCCACATGTGGCCCCTGTTCTTGTGAATAAAATTCTATTGGAACACAGCCATGTTCAATTGTTTCCCTGCTGTCATAGCAACAGTGTGAACAATGGCAGAGTTGAATAGCAGCAACAGAGACAGTATGGCATGCAAAGCCTAAAATATTTACTGTTTGGCCCTTTACAGAAAAAAATTTGCCAAGCCCTCACATAAATCACAGTCTATATTCAATTCTCAGTTGTCTCAAAAATGTCCTCTTTAGCTATTTTTCCAGTCTAAGATTCAATTGGGGATCTTGCATTGCATTTAATTGTCACACCTCTGAGTCTCCTTAAATCTAGAACAGCTCCTCAGCCTTTCTAGTCTTTCGAAGCGTTGACATTTTGAAGAAAAAAAAAATGGAATGTTCCTCTATTTGGGTTTGCTTATCAGCATATAAAACCTATCTTGTGAAGCTTCTACATATGTTATAAAGCCTTTTTTTTTTTTTTTAGGTAGCGGGGGCCGGAAATTGAAACTGGGACCTTGTATGTGGGAAAACAGTGCTCAACCACTGAGCCACATCAGCTTCCTGGAGTTGGTTTTTTTGTTTTGCTTGTTGTTTGTTTTTGTTTTTTCAGGAGGTACCGGGAACCAAACCCAGGACCTCCCATGTGAGAGGCAGGCACTCAACTGCTTGAGCCACCTCTGGTCCCTAAAGCTACATTTTTAAACATCCTTTTGTTGTTGTTGTTTACTCTAGAATGACAATTCATTTTGGGAGTACAAAGTAGAAAAGAGACATAGAAGACAAACTAACATAAAAACAAAACCTACTGTTTTGAATAATCCAAATTTTGGGTCTGCCCATAAATCCTTCCGTTCCACTTACCCTACCAGAGCCACGAGCTATGGTTTAATAACCACAGTCCTGGGCTTGAGGAATAACAGCACAATATTACTAAGTTCTATTTAAAGAAAATGCCAGTGAGTTTCTGGGTGACACTAAGCCATACCTAGCTATACACCTGCATCGGCTAATTCCAAGGGGGACCAGGGTGACAAAAGACCTAAAAGGCATGTTGTGGGATGGCCTGAGAGTTTATTTAAAGGAGAGGTGACACGGGGCCCATGATGGCCATCATCAAATAAGTGAAGGGTTATCATATGAAAGAAGCATTAGAAACCGATTTGGTTTAAGTCACTCACAAAAGTTTGAACTATGACCTAGAAACACTTTATGTTTCAATGGAAAAACTGATCTTTCTAACTCATCTTCCCCTGGAAGGAAAATCAGTGACCCGAGAAAATAGGATAAATGCTAAGAATAAACTGTGGGTTCAATGAATGGTAATGAGTTGGCAAAATGAGGCTGTATAACCTATTTATGTTGTATTACTTCCCAACTTTACCTTAAGCCAGAAAGCTTTCATTGGCTCTGGCCATCAGACTTTAAAAGTTTTCTGGACTTATGCAACAACCTGACAGTTCATGACTGCTTCACGCAGAAGCAAGAAGGGAAAGATCTTCTTATCAAGACTGAGTGTCATATTTTTCTCCAGAGTAAAAATGTATGTCACCAACTGTCTGCAACAAGAAGGGCAGGAAATGACACTGCACACAGGAAAAGATCATGGGAGAGTGCTGTAAATACATTTTAAAATGCCTAATGATTTGAGCAAAACTGAGGCCATATGATGCATCTAAAAGCTTAAGAACTGCCAGTATCGGGGAAGCGGCTGTGGCTCAATCAGTAGGGCTCCCGTTTACCATATGGGAGGCCCCGGGTTCGGTTCCCGGGGCCTCCTGGTGAAGGCAAGCCCGCCCGCATGGCGTGGTTAGCTGACCCAGCGAGCACAAGCAGCAAGGGGGGGATAAATGAATAAATAAATAAAATCTTTAAAAAAAGAAAAAAAGAAAAAAAGAACCGCCAGTACCTGTAAAACAAGCCAGCTCTCGGGTCAGTGACCACTGCCTCTCAACACACATCCTCTCTCTGTTCACTATGAATTTCGAATCCTGCCTTTATGGGAAGCTAAGCAGTTAGAAGCAGTATTGCATGGTGGTTTACAAAGAGGGGCACCAGCTTCCGACTGCCTGGGCCAAATGCTGGCCCTGTTTATTATCAGTCATGTGACCTCGGGCCAGGTACTGGATCCCTCCGAGTCTGTTTCCTCATTTGTAAAACGGAGACAGTAAGAGCTAGTAACTCATTTAGTTGCTGAGGATTATACAAGATAATATATTTAAAGTGTGCCTCATACACATATATAGAGTGAAAACTATATATTTTTGGCAATGGAGAGGCAGTGCACTGTCCAGACGGGCCTCACCTGATCGACTTGTTTCAGGTATATCCCTTTGAGTGCACTGTGAAAGGAGGATTGGTTAGAGGAGGCCATATGGGAAACCAAGCAGATAAGGAGACTGCTGTAGGCATCCAGGAAAGATACTCTGAGGGTCATAAGAAAAGCAGTACTGGGACAGGCAGGAGGCACGGGTGTGGGAAGTCAAAAGAGGCAGGGGGTATAGGACATGGTGTAAGGAGAAGAAGAGGAAACAAGGTCAACTCCCATGTTTCTGTCTCGGCTAACTGGAATCCTGGAGACTGGGGAGAACCGTGCTTGAGAAGATGTTGAGACTGAGGTACTCCTGGGCTTCCCACGAGGTTATTATCTTAAATAGATATGAAATATAAAAGAGAGGTCTGAGCTGGGATACCTTTTTTTTTTTTGAGGTACCAGGGCCAGGGATTGAAGCCGGGAACACGCATGTGGGAAGCCGGCGCTCAACCACTGAGCTACAGCGACTCCCCTGAGTTGGTTTTATCGGTGTTTGCTTGTTGCTTGGTTTTTCGTTTTTAGGAGGCACTGGGAACCAAACCCCAAACCTCCCATGTGGGAAGCAGGTGCTCAACTGGTTGACCCACATCTGCTTCCTGGGACACCTTTTCAGACATCATTTCATTGGTGAGAAAAATGTTTTTAATCTAGTTTAGAACAGAAACAGATGGCACTTCCTAATAAAAGTAAGCGTTTATAGCCACATCACATTGTAATGTGCAGTGTCAAATATTTCTGCACAGTATTTAGTACTGGAACTAAAGGTCTTCCATCAACCTTCTAACAATTCTTCAAAGCCAGCACCAGCTTTAACCTACCAGTTCTTTCTTTTTAAAAACTTTTTGGAAGGATACTTTCACCAAGATGAATTTTCGGTTATGTTTCATGCATTATTTCATCCCGTAATGCCCAAAGGAGATTCATAGCGCAGATCTAATTCTGATGCACAAGAACTACATCTTCCGATAGCAGTCCGTGCTTTCACCAACACCTTCTGTCATCTAGTTGTTACTGAGGCCATATAAGCAGACCCTCAAAAACACCTCACTTAGCATCTTGGCCATGGATATGCCCAGAATGCCCTGAAGCACTGGGAAGCATCCTTCTTGACAAAGGTCAACAGATCCAAAAATATTTTTTAAAGTATTAACTGTCAGCGAGGTATGGCTCTCCAAGTAAAGTAAGTGTAAATAATACACTGCAGGATCACAAAGTCATCTAAATAAAGCAGTTTTAGGTCAATACATGTGAAAAATATGTGGATATGTTCTTATTTCAACATTCTATGTACTATAGTTTGATATTCTTTTTAAATAATGTTGTTTCATTCCTCGGTAAGAAAACATAATTTTATTTTGGATTGGTTCAGCAAATTATTGCATGTTTTTCAGGTTTATGGTTTACCAGTTATTTAAGTTCCTGAAATCTGCAAATAATTATGGGAGAACTAAAAGTATGTGTTTTTAAGGTCTAGATGAGGATAAATTTCAGCAAGTATGTGTACCTTCTAAACCGCCTTTTAAAAACTATCCATGTTGAAACAAAAATATCACATCTTACTGGATTGTTACCACCAGTATGTAAAACAAGAATAATTCCATGTGATTAGTTTCCCAAGCACTTAATAAAGAGGTAATAAAAGTGTAAAATGCGTCCAAATTGTATGAAGAAGTCAGAGCAATCAAGACCCAAGGAGAATAAAAATGTTTACTCATTTTGGTGTGAAATTACCCTGAACTGTATTTTAGAAAAAACAAACTTAGGGCAAATAAAGCAAGCCAATTTTACTTCAGGAAGCTAACAAATTCTATTAAAGAGAATATACAGTTTTACTTGGAATCTCTAGCAGATGTATTTTAGTCAAGAGAAGGGGAAAAAAAGTAATAATGTTATTTTCACGGTTGCATTCAACATTTACCACGAAGTTGCGATCTCTTTTCTTTAAGCTATAAATTAAAGTCTAGAAGCTAAAGTGCAAGAGGACTAACCACCCTAAATCAACTAATTTTATTTAAAAGCACTAAAGAAAAGGCTACACTTACCCAGTTCTTTCTAAAACACTAAAAGTGAAAAATTCCTCTGTGTGACAAGAGCAGATATTTATGATATAAACTTGACACACGTAGAAAATATTCAGACATGCAATTGAGACACTGATTGTTTTCCATTCAGATCACATCAAACTTGATGATAACAGTTCATATTTAAAACCACGTTCTTTCATAGGTGGCACAGCTACATTCTCAGGCATTTTGCAACAAACGTACAGCTCCTCTTTACATCATTTCTGTATGCCATGGCAACTGCCATCAAATTCAAAGAGCCAAGGTAAAGAATTATGTACTACACGTAAAGGCATGATTTAAGCGTCACCTTTCAGGGGAAGATGTGTTGATGCTATTTAAAATTAACTGAATGTGGGGATATGGCATACCTACCTATTTGGAACATATTGAATTGCAGGCAATCTTTGGAGATGCTGTTTTGATATCAGTGTACAGTGAAAAAAAATTGGTGATGGCAAGATCACCAATGCCAGGACTTAGCTGTTTACCTCTTCTCTGGCTTCAGTCCGGAGCTGTCCCTGGGCAGTGATGGGCTGCCACAAACCCACCGGAGGAGCAGACATCTTTGAGCCTTTATTTGGACCTGAAGTACTGCTTGGTACTTGATTTGATATATCGATATATCTTTCTGGGACTACTCTCACCCGCCTTTGCTCATCTCTCTACTCTGGAAAGCGGAATGCGTGCCTTCAGGGAACTTTAACATGACCTTTATTCTGACAAAGGCAAACAAAATAATGCTATCAAACAAGAGCGTGGTTACAGGCCATTTTGCATTTTTATGATGCTTTTGCCACACTAGGAGAGAGAAGGTCTCAAATAAATGTCTGTTTTAGCAAAGGAAAAGATAACCATGCCTGTGGATGTCTTGTTACTTAGCAGAACATTTTAGTTGCTTTGCTTTTCACTTGCCCACATCAAAGAAAAGCAGTATTATGAGTGGGAAAAATAGGTAAATCAATAATTTAAAAGTTTTGCTAATATGCAAGCAAATTAAGAAGTGCCTCTAGTTGAGGCTAAAATATAGTACCAGGAAATAAAAAGTCCTGGAATACGAAACTCAGCAGCCCTTCCTTGCAGCACGTCCTCTTCCTGGACTCAGAGGTGAATTGAGCATTGAGCTCCATTCCAGCCTCACCTTAGCAACCAAACCAGGTGGTTCCCTCTCTTACTAGATAGAAAGCTATAGAGAAAACCAGACGTTGCCTAGGGGCAGAGAGGAGTGGGTTTGAGGCTAGGCTGAAGCCTCAGCAAGCATTTCCTAGGCTAGAACGTACCCAATATCGTTCTCATGGATAAAATGGATGCTCGGATCTAGCCCACACTCCCAAGATCCAGAAGACATCGTGTGGTGCTGCCAAAGGTTTTGGTGCCCTCAATGGCCCAGAAGTCCACTGGGGCTCTACTTCCCCAGATTCTGTAGGAGTCTGGTGCTAAGTTATTGCAACACAGTTGATGCAAAAACTCTCCATTTTACTTCTGAAATGATTATGACACTGAAAATTGGGGGGAAACAGTTATCTTAGTATACTTAAATAGATGCTACTCACTCACTTCAAGTCTTGCTTCCAGCTATTACTTACAATCTAATAAGTTTCACTGTCCAAATTCTACCGTAATAAAATCCATCTTAAACCACTCATAGTGTTTACAAATGGGAAGAAACCAAGGGGTCCAAGGAATCTTTGATGTTTATAGATTGGGGAGAGGGGAAATTTTAATCTCAGTGAAAGAGGAGGTTTCAATATCTGCCTTTCTGGAAAAGGAAATGGTTTTTGGGGTAGATTTCAAAGAGGAATGATTAGAAAGGATGGTTAATTGCTCACTGAAGGCAGAAACTTTTTAAAGCGTATCTGTTCTTTCGGCACATTATTAAATTAAGTGTCCTGAATTTTACTACTAACAATACTTTCCTATTTATTCTATATTCGGTCTTGTGGCTCAAATAAGGAGTACATTATTATCCCCATTTACTCTATAGACCTTTTTCTCCTGTTTCAGTATTCTGGAAATAGTCCGCAGAAACAGGCCAAAGGCCACCCACTATGTCATAAACAACTTAGCGGCTTTCTCTCAGGTACTCTTGGCCTCATTCCATTTCTCTAACTTACTTTCATCCTCGACTTCCACACCAATTGACTGAGTTATGCGAAGTCCTCTGCCCCACCATCACTCCAACACCAGTCCTTAACCCAGCGCTCTGTTTTCCTTCCCTTTCCTTACTCAAAGAGCTCCTTCACTTGAGTTCTACAGACAGCCTGCCTGTGGCTGACATCCAGGAGCCATCACAAGGCTTGCCCTCTCCCCTTCCCTCTTCTGGCAGGAACTTCCAGATGCCTGCAGGACATCTCACTTACATGTCAACTCAAAGTTGACAAGTGAAAACCAGAGCTCAGCTAGTTCCCCCCAACAAGAAGTAAGTCTTCACAAATTTCCTCGACATCTCAATGTTATCTCTGCCCTCCCGATCCCCTATGCTCATAAAATTTGAGGTTATTTTTGGCTCTCTCTCTTCTTCACCCTTAACATTCAAACTCTGCCATTTCTACCTCTACCATATCCTCCCTGACCAATCTTTTCCTCTTCATTCTTAAATGCTATTTCCAGCCCAAGGCCTCACTCCTCCTACCTGAATTACGATAAACAAGGCCCTAGTTCATCCACCCACCTTCAGTTTCTGCTTTATACTGAATTTTCTGAAGAACGTTCATAAAATTAGGAAGGCATGTTACAAATCAGTCCAATGCCCTCATTTTCCAGGTGAAAACCAGAGATTCAAAGAAGTAAAGTAGCTTCACAAGTTTACGAATCTAGTGGGAGATGGAGCCAGAGCTACAAAAAACCCAGGGTTTTGTGACTTCCAGTCGAGTATCTGCCCATCCATCAGGATGGTTCCCAGTACCACATCGACCACCCATGGCCAAGGCCCACTCTGACTTCACCCATCATCACATGGTACGAAATCTAAAATCTCAATGAACCATCCAAGCCCTTAAAAACACTTAGACTCCTTCTCCAAACTCACCCTTCTTCTCTACCTATGGCACTCTCTTTGTCACACACACAAACACACCAACATAACTTGGTGCCACTGCTAGATCAGTGTACATACATACTCTGTCCAGTCAGTCCCCTATTTCTGATGCATAGTATACTCTTGAAAACCTGTTGAATGAAAATGCAATTGCCAAACAGGCAAATAGGTTTGCATTTCCAATCCCAATTTCAGGGGGCAAAAATGCATTTAAAAATCCTAATTACACCTTATCTTTTGAAATGGTTTTTAAAATATATATCCAACATTTCATATCTATTCATTAATTGTTCTGCCATTAAAACTAAACATGCAGCCAATTACTTAAATTCAACTGTTAACCAGCCCATTTGCCTGATCCTCATTTATCAATGGCTTTGCCAAGATGTAAAAAAACTGTAATTCTGTACACCAAATGCTTAGCATTTTCATTGGTTTTATGCTGGAGGCTTAAAACATACAACAATCCCTAAGTGAGTTAACCAATCCAGACCTTGGTTAAGACAATGGGCAGAGATAAAATGAATAATTTTTTAAATGCTCCATCATGGATTATTTTCCCATCAGGATGACTTCTGTCTCCCCACGCAACACCTGCAACACTGTATTGCAGGGACTGTGTTATCAAGGCCCCCTTTATTAGCAACCCCTTCCACCCCTTCCGCTCCTGCAGTCCTAAATCTAACTCCCCTTACTTGTCCTGATACAATAAGCATCCCTCAGTTATCTAAGTTATTTTCATCACCTTACATCCCTTCAGTTCATTTGTTTTCCATTTTAATATTAATTTTTAACTTGCTGATAGCTAATCTGAAACTTCCACCAAGAATTTTTAAAGACATTCTTGACATATACATTTGAAATGTACATTTTAAGTCTCCAACAAAACTTACATCTTCAAAGGAATTGGGGCTGACAGTTCTTTTATCTCTTCCAGTACTATACAGCATAGTATTTTCTGGAAGAAAAGCACTCAGTAAAGGCTTATTAACTAATTCAAAAGGTGTTCTAAAATGGACTATGCATTTTCATCTCAGAACTTAATTTTGTTCTAATCCAGTACACTGTCAAAACTAATATAAATATAATAAATGAAAGAATAAATACATTTTGCTGGCATGGATTTCAGGCACTAGTGGAAAAATTGTAAAATTAGCAATTTACAGGGTTTTTTTTTAAATGTGGTTTGTTTGTTGTTTTTCTTTAACATCAGTATTCCTCAAAGTTTCAGTAATTCTCACCTAGCAGCTGGAAGTGCTTTCTTGCTATCTTCAAACCAGAAAACTGACTCAAGAGTCATAATTAGAACAGTGTTGAATGAAGTTGGAAAATATTCCTGGGCTCTTTGATGAGGTGAAGCACCAAGTGTAATAAATAACCAGAGCTGTAAGATCCACCAGAGACTATAAGCGAAATTGAAAATGTATTCCTTGTAATTTGTCTCTGTTTGCCTTTACCCGTAGTCCTTAACGCATTGAAATATTATTGTTTTTAGCCACAATGCATGGCCTAAACTACTCTGTAATGAAGGCACGCTTGAAGAAAATCCTGGTTGTGAATGATGTGTGGCCACTCGATGAGGATTAGGAGGGAAAGGAGGAGGCGCAGAAAGAGAGGGAGAACTAGAAACAGAGACCTTTTAAATTAAAATGTCCATATCAGGGAAGCGGCTGTGGCTCAATCAGTAGGGCTCCCGTTTACCATATGGGAGGCTCCGGGTTCGGTTCCCAGGACCTCCTGGTGAAGGCAAGCCCGCCCGCACGCCGTGGTTAGCTGACCCAGCGAGCACAAGCAGCAAGGGGGGGGATAAATGAATAAATAAATAAAATCTTTAAAAAAAAATAAAAAATAAAAAATAAATAAAATGTCCATATCAGAAGAGACTAATACAACCTCAGTTTAGGAGATAGGCACAATATAAATGCCAAGTGAGAACACCTAGATACATCAAAAGGCAAATCACAGAAAAGCGGTATCTCCTCAACAGCCACCAACGTGCCATTTCAGGTAGTCAGTCAGTGAGCAAACAATTTCTCCTACTGAGGAACACAGAACAGAAAAAGTAAGGTGCTAGAGAATACAGAGAATTCCCTCGTCTACTGTTTAATCAACAAGACACCAATTGTTCTTCGTTGAATGGCTTATTCTGGGAAATTTTCTGACCGGGAAGGATCAGATAGCATCTGTCTCTTACAAGTAAAGGCATTAAGCCAATGAGCAGTTCTCATTATTCCAGACAACAACAAATAAAGCCAGAGCAAGGAGGAGTCAGGTGGTATCATGCTCATAAAACCATACCCATCAATATCATGCTCTTTTCTTAATTGAGCCAACGAAGGGCTGCCAACTTCCTTTGATGTATGATTCTTGATAATATAAAACTTTACCAAACTAAGCATCTACTTATTAAGTATTAGACATGGGCTCTCAATACTGTAGTTAACAGTAACACCATCAACTCTGAATGCAGCCATTTTTCTCTTCATTTTTTTTAAAGTTTGAGCAATATATTCCACGATCAAGACCTATAAGCATGGTAGGTGCTATACCAAACTTGTTTTATCCTGTTGACTCATTACATCTTGGTTTCTGCCACTTTGAGTGTTTAAAAGCAAAAAAAAAAAAAAAAAACAGCATGTCTTTTATTAAAATAATTCAATATAGTTTAATTCTATTTCTTTTTTTTTTCATTTTTCCCCTTCTCATCTTTTTTCCTCTGGTATTGTGAATTAGTGTGGTTTTAAGTGTAGTAAGATTGAGCCTGACTCTCTTTCTGAGCAACTGCTTATTCATAAAGATGAACAAGGGAACAAAGACAAACACAGCCATGGAACTCTAAAGTACAACTAGATCTCATTCAATTCCCAAATGCGCAGGCCCTGGGCATCACGCTGTGCCTTCACTGCCATTCTGCCCGCAGTCACGGCTATCACTTGATACGGAAGCCAGCCCTAAATAAAATCACTGCACACCATCATCAGATCTAGTTTAGAATTATATTGTAATTAAAGTGAAACTCTAATTAAAACTATTAGGTAACATGACACGAAATGCCCTTTATCTCTCATCCCTTATGATGATAAAGGCCACTTACGTCTCTATTTCCCGTTGTCCTCTGGTGTGTATAGATTTTATCTTTTTATAAAAAATAACGGAACACAGATTTGGTAATGACATCCTGGGCAGGATGTCCTGGTAATTTCCAGGTTCAGTCATTTCCTTTCCAGTTTATTTTCCCCTCTTCACGGTCCCGTTCTAAAGCCCCAGTTTCCCTTGATTGCTCTGAAACATATCCTAATTGCTGGCCAAAGTGTCCTTTAAATATAGTAACTGATGAATCCTAGATATAAACGTTACAGTTGCCATGTTTACCAAGTAAAACAAAATAAAGCAAAGAAACAAAGATGGGTTTTCTCATTTGGTATCAGAAGACTTCTCCATCACCCTTGGTCCTAAATTATTTCCAAGACAACCTAAAGTAGGAACAATGAAAGTGATCTTTTAATAAAACCCATACTTTCCCAAGAATAGTGGGTTTCAGTTCTACTAACCCATCTCCCTGCTTCTGTTGACAGGAGCCTTAACAAGAAATGCTTAGCAATATTTTAAACTCCTAACAGTCAAACCCTTCTTCCCAAAGCATATTAGAAAAGAAATGCTTTCTACAGGTTATTTCCAACCTGTCTGTAATCTTAGTTAAATTTTCAAGTCAATTATTAACTTTCAATAAACTTCTACCCTCAAGTTAACAAGATAAACAATCTAATACTAGCTTCAACAAATTTGGATAAAACTGAGCTGTGACACTAATTTCTTTGTTGTTGTGCCAGTTATCAAATGATAATACTAACACATAATTGTTCCCAAGGTCAGAAGTAAACCAGGGAAAGAAAATATTTCCTGACTTATTCTTTATACAGTAAACTTTCAAAACATAAATAAGTCGCTTGTAAATGACTTTTTATTAATGCTAGGGGTTAAACAACAAGATGTTAAGAAAACACTGAATTATACTTCTGAAAGGCAGAAATAAGCAATGGAAAATTACCTCCATTTACATTTTCTCTACTAATAGTGCCTTCAAAAAGAAATTTAATTAGCATAGTGTGTTCAAATCAAATCACATTTTAAAACTCAATAGTTTCCTTCCTTGCAGCAAATACAAATCAAATCCACAACCCTAACTACTGTCATTTTAATTTGCTTCAAAACGCATACAAACCTCCTAAAAATTAAATTTCCATCCTAAGAAGCAGACAGTCTCAACAGGATGCTCACTGGATCAAATGTATTAGAGTGGGGTCTTTGAATCCACAATAAAAAGGAAGAGTGGGCTACACATAACAAATGTAAATTATTCTTAAGTTTTAATGCTACTCACAAGTAAATACAATATGTATCATTATAATTCAACTATATGATTAGGAAAATCATCAGAAACACCTAGTAATCTATAAAAACATTAACCTATGGCTTTGTTGCAATCGACTCATAATCACATCTTTTTAGATCCCTTAAGTGATGACATTCTAAATATAGGACAATTGTTTATGATAACACACATTGCAAATTTATCATCAGGTTCTAAGCAAGTAACCAGCTATCATCCTATTTACTCAGTTCTATAGCCATCAATCAGATTTCTAAGAATTTCCTTCGTTGGGGAGAAAATAGAGAGGAAAGGGGAAAATTTTCCTCAGTATCCAATATTCATGTGACCTTATAAAGTTCTGTATCATTAAAATGTTTACTCAGTGAATAACTACACACATGCACACACATTTATAATGCCCACCTTATGACAAGCACTGTTTTATCACAAAGGCAAGTCCCAGTCATGAAGATGATACACACAGATAAGTCATGTGTGTTATGACCAACAGAATGAAGTGAAACAAAACAAAATAAAATGGACTGTTTTGGCCACAGGTTGCTGTCATAGCAAGGGATGTTAGGAAACGAAGGAAGTTTCCATGGAAGAATTGGGGAGGAGCTCTTCAAGGAGACCAGGAATGAGGTAAATTGCCACAGAAAGGACCTAGAAGCAGAGGAGGCAAGAAGACAGAGTTCAAGAAGAAACAGAATGCTGACCCTGCTGCAAACGTATTTATATGGAATAAATTAACAATAATCAGATGAGCCATAATAGAGAATACCTTGTGGGAATGAAAACAATCATTAGCTTCCCTCAATGCTCAACACACTTTTAAAATAATCTGTGTACCATGTTTTTATTTATTCTTTATAACAAAGCCAGAAGATAGGTATTATTAGCCCCATTTTGAGAGGAAGAAATTAAACAATTAGACCAATGTCACTTAGGTATTGGCAGAGTTTGGATTTGTATTCAGTTTTATGTGGGCTCCAAAGTTCATGCTCAGTCCATTAGTCAGCATTCTGAGACAATGATGTCTAGACTTCAGTTTTCTTTCTAATGTCAGTATTCACTTGGGAGACAGAGTACACCTAAGGTGAATAAGGATTCTGTCACCCTATTAGAATTTTTAGGTATTGGAGAAATTTAATACTTGTCTCATATCAACATTCATGAATGTTATTTTTTTTTTAAGGAATGCTCTTTTCTCATACCTATTAATAATAGTAATAAAGGAATCTAAATCATTAGATGTAAAATAAATTCTTAAATCACTCTAAAGGCAGTTTCTGTTTAGAGTTTCCTCCAACTTCCCCCCCCCCCCCGAGGTACCAGGACCCAGGATTGAACCCTGCACCTTGTATGTGGGAAGCTGGTGCTCAACCACTGAGCCACATCGGCTCCTAGAGTTTCCTGATTCATCTCATCCTGCTAAGAGTCTTGCATGCACAGGAGGGAAAAGGTTGGGGAGTGAGCTGGGATCAAACCTCACTTAGAGGCCATGCATATTCTCAGATCTCTATGGTAATAATTACTGAAGTGATATGAAAGTGGCTTCAGGAACCAACCCATGCTTATAAAAGACCGCTCTTCATCATAGAATTCTAATTTTATCCTTTTATCTGTGTCCAAGGACCTGTATTAAATCACACTTTATGAAAGGCACATGACAATGCACACAAACTGTTCTTCTTTTATTTATATCTCAGCAGGAGGATTAATAAAAAGATTTCAAATATTTATTTTAAGTCTGTTTTGCTATACAACCTGCACAATTGTAAATTCGTAAGAAATGTGTAATAAGCTCAGAAATAAATACTTCATGATTTCCCACACCAATCAGTACCAAAATGAATAGCATTATCATACTTCAAAGACTATTTTAAACATATAATATATTAAACATACATTCAAGTAATTAAAGAGTGCTAAATTCATCACAGATCACTCAGGCGTTAACATGGTCACTTAAATTCAAAAGACCTTCCTTCTTCTTCCTGTCCTTTCACCAAAATTCTTTTCCCAAAGATGGCAATCAGGGTTATACTAAAAAAGCAGACTTTAACCCAAATAATGAGACTAATGCTAGGGGGGAAAATGAAGGTGAGTTTTGCTATTATTTGAAAAGCTAACGTTTGACAAGAAAAATTTCAGCAGTGTTTGCTGACCCTGCTCATTCTGAACCATGAAATTGCTTGAGCCAGAGCAAATTACCAACGGAGAGAGGAATAAGGCAATCTGCAGATGCATCACTCTTGACCAGAACAGCCCAAAGTGAGCAATCCATTGATACTGTACAGGGGAAAACAGTGGGGTGGGCAGCAAAGAGGAGAGGAAAAGTAACAAGGGTAGTATAAGGCCCAGAAATTAGGAGACTCTCCTCTTTAGAAGCAGTACAGAATGATTCCATGTTCGCAGTTTCTTAGTTTAAATCTTGACTGTAATTTTCTAGCTGGGAGACCTTGGGCCAGTTGCTTAACTTCTCTGTGCCTCCATGTGCACACTATGTAAAACAACAGTATCTACCTCACATAACTGGTGTAAAGATTAACTGTGTTAATATACATAAAGTGCCTGGCAAATGGTAACGCTATACAAGTGCTTACTATATGAGGCTAAGCTGTTTTAATTTACATTTCAAACAAGTACCCACAAGTCACAGCTCAGGTGGATGAAAACAGGCATTTAGAGTCTATCCTTAAGGTTTCTGGTATTGGAATGGTGGTATCTCTGGGAGAAAATGTAGGACACACCCTCCTGATAACATTTATCTCAATTCAAAACCTGGGTGGTTGATATAGAAATATTAGTGGCTCCTAACCAGTAGCAAAACCAATATATAGGTTTGATTTTCTCACATTCCCAGTGGGACACAAAAGCTTTTTGTGTCTCCGGATTACGTGCTGATAAAGAATGCGGAAAGAATGTTTATGAGGAAGCAGGCAAGAACAGCCCGGCTCCCGTGCACCCACACTTGGCAGCTGTAATGCAGTTTGGACTATACCTAT
The DNA here is from genome assembly GCA_026826555.1 of Tolypeutes matacus. Lineage (NCBI taxonomy): Eukaryota > Metazoa > Chordata > Mammalia > Cingulata > Chlamyphoridae > Tolypeutes > Tolypeutes matacus. Next base: position 3,248,871 of record JAKSZT010053888.1, on the reverse strand, counting down.
AATTTCCAATTATTTTACCTGCAGTTACCTTCCTAGCTGGAAAACTGTGGTAAGCGTGTCAGGTTAATTTAGGCAAGCTCAAGTACTCGTACCAACACCAAAATCTACCACCAAAATAAACCTTAGGCTTACATTCCTACATAATTTTTGCTCTGGTTCCTTTTTTAATCACCCTTCAGGATCCTGGCCAGGTTCTGTGTACCACACGCATTACGCGTACACAATGGAATGGAGACTAGCAGCAGGGACAAGGGTAGTGACGACTACCACAGGCAGCGAGCAGCAAAAGCTAAGGCTGGTAAGGAACTAATAACTGCCTATGCATCAAGACAGGAAGAGAAATGAGTGATAAAGCTTCCTTGGGCACTGATTCACCATTTCCTATTTTATAAATGAATTTAACACAACCTAATTGTGAAAATCTGATCACAGCACTCACTACCTAAAGTCCTCAATGCTATCTAACTGCCATCAAAATGAGGTCCACATCCTGATCTGGCCCCAACTCCACTGCTACACCCATCTCTAATGTCTTCCAATACAACAAGAGCTGTTCCCACTGCTTTATTTATGGGCCTTTCAATTTATGTTGCTCTCTCTCTGCTAGAAAACCATCCTCATTGGCTCTCTCTTGCCCTGGCCACCTTCTACAATCTTTAGATCTCAACTCTGGGAAACACCATCCATCCACCCTGAGTAGTTTGCCTCTTCAATGTTTCCCACAATGGCCAAAATCTAACACTAAATTGACTTTGCCACAATGTTACGCTGTACAAATTTAAGCTCTCCTCTGCTCAAAAACTTTGAACCCTATCTTGCAGGTCAGCACTCCACAATCCAAATCATAATATATTATGGCGTTGATACATTTCTTTATCAGACAGACCTGAGTTTGAAACTCATCTACTACGCTTGTGACCTTAGAGAAGTTGTATCAGAAAGATGTAATAAGAACTACTTTATGCCACAGCACCTGGCATGAGGACAAGACAATTGCTGTTATAATGCTCATGCTCTGGCCAAATGTATCTCCACCACTCCACTCACTATAACTCTGTTCAAACTGGACCATTTGGCCTGAAAATACGGTTACGTTTTCTCTCCATCTGAAATGCCCCATCTCTCAACCTCTGCTCACAGAAACCCTGCTTTTCAACCCTGTTTAGTGCCATATTCTCCAGCACGGCTTTTCTCAAGCCTTTCAGCTAGATATGCTCTTCCTTCTCTTCAGATAGACCTCTTGGGGTTTTTTAGGGGAGGAGGGGCACTGTCTTTTGTTGCCTTTTCTGGCAAGCCATGCCCCTATCTCTGCCACCAATCCAAAGTGTGGTACCCTTTGTGTTGGTAAAACGTAAGCACTGCAGGGGCCAAAATGTTTGCTTCTGTTGTTCACTTCGTTATCATCAAGGTCTAACAATATCTGAAACATACTAAGAACTCGGTTATGTATAGTAAATGAATGAAGGAGTCAACTGCTTCCTATTCTTTACTTTTCTCTAGAGCAAGTCCTATTTACCAAACTCTACCAAGAACTGAGAATTGGAAATAGAATTTTTTATAATTTATTAAATATGAATGTCTCAAGCTCACATCACAAAATGCACTAAAGTATACTTACACTATCATTAAATCACAGAAGTGGGAGAGAGTCTAGAAGTCACCAAATGCAAACACTACTTTTAAACAAGTAATAACTAAGCACAGCGTGCGACTTAGAGTCAGAGCACTTTTTCCCCATGTCTCTTCGTCTGGCAAACTCCAAGTTAACCTAACTGTCCCCTCAACAATGCCAACTTCTTCAACTTCTCCAGGCCAAGCAAGCTCTTCCCTCATCTTTCTTTCCTTAGCACTTCATTCCCAAGTGAGTTATAACATTTTTCAGCATGTCCACTTCCTGCTACCAACTGAAGCTCCTGAAGAGCAAAGCCTATACCCTGTTTTAATAGTTTCCTCACTGCTAAAACAAATACAATACAATGGGTTGGCTTAAACAACAGGAATTTATTGGCTCATGCTTTTGAGACATCAGCAAGACAATGCTTTCTCCCAGAAGACGATAGCATTCTGGGGCTGGCTGCTGGTGATCCTTGGTCCTCGGCTTTTCTATCACATGGCAATGTGTATAGCAGCTCTTCTCCTTTCTCCTCAGGGTTCCTTTGACTTCCAGCTTCTGACTGTGTCCCCCACCACCACCCCAAGTCTTCTCTCTCTGTCAGACTTCCACTCTGCATTATGAAGGATTCCATAATCCAGATGAAAGCCATCCTGATTTAGTTGGGCCACACCTTACCTGAAGTAATATCTTGAGGAGACCTTATTTAAAATGGGTCCACTCCTACCAGAATGCAGACTGAGACCAAGAACATGTCCAAACGGCGGTACAACCTTCAATCCACACTACCTTACTTACTTTCAGCCTCAGAACCTAACACAGTGCCTAGTACACAGTAATATTTAATAAGTTATTAATACTTAATAATTTTGTTGTTAGTGCTAAAGTAATAAAGAATAGCCACTACAACCTGCTATTTGATGAATTTGCTTTAGGTTTTGCAGAATGGGATTGATGTAGAAGCTACTGTAGCAGTGAGGGTTTTCTGGAGAAACAGAACCAAAAGGCGAAAGATTTGTCTACCTCTATAGTTTGATACAGCAATAGATAAATGATAGATAGATAGAGAGAGAGAGAGATAGATTGATAAAAAGATATAAGTAGTCAGTTCATGTGATTGTGGAGGCTGGCAAGTCAGAAATCCACAGCCTGGAAACGTTGGCAGGACTTTTACGCTGCAGTTTTGAGACAGAATTTCTTCTTCTTCAGGAAACCTCAGTTTTTGCTCTTAAGGTCTCCAACCAATTGGATGAGGTTCACCTACATTAATCAGGGTAATTTACTTAAAGCCAACTGATTTTAGATGTTGACCACATATACAAAATACCTTCACAGAACACTTAGATTTGCATTTGATTAATAACTAGGTACTATAGCCTGGCCACTTGACACCTAAAATTAATCATCACAGACACCATAACCATTTTTTTAAAGGTTATAATGATTTGATTAAGTTAAAATTTATATTTACAAAATAAAATAAGCTACACTGTGTTACGTTTTGACAAGGATTTCCCTTCAAAACACATCCCTTAAAATTCATATAGTATGCTTCAGATGAGACATAGAAAGCTTTCTGATCAGCCAGAATTACAGTGTGTAAATAAGGAACAACTTTGAAACTGCTGCCCAACAGCTGGAGCACTCAGCAGGAGCACTGGAGTAAGAAAACACTTTTGTTTCCTGGGGGTAAAAGGTTAGAGCCAAGCACAATAGTAGAACAGAAACAACAAAACAAGAAAAAATGTTTACAGGATTTATCTTCACTCTTTGGGAAAGAAAATAAAATATTACAAGCCTTCAATCGAAGTGGCACCATGCCGTCATGCAATCCAAAAGCATTTTAAAAAATCTGCCCATGATGTTTTCTAGTAAACATTTCTGAAGGAGCCTGAAACTTGATTTATGTGTGTGAAAGGGAATTAGAGTATACCTCCTACATTTTAAAACTCATATTAAAGCTGCCATAATGCCCTATAAGAATGTGGGAGAAAATAAAAAATAAGTCAAATTCCTATTTTCCTGACTTTAGTAAGCAGCCAAATAGCAAAATATTTGCTTTTATACAAGAAAAGAATCTCAATTCTCAACCTTCTAGTAGGTGTCCATTTTCTAAGACAACCCATGAAAGAAAATTTAACAATTTTTTAAAAAATTTCTTCCTTTTTCCATATTACACACTGTTGCAGTTGGGAAGTTTGATGTAATTATGAATTCCAAAAATAGATATTGGATCATGCTTGTAAACTGGTCTGCTAATCTGGGCGTGATTAAGTTATGATTAGGGCGTTAACTGGGCCAGGTCAGTAAGGTGTTGGGCCCCACCCCTTGGTGAGTGGGGGAATCAAATATAAAAGGCAAGGCAAAGGACAAAGGGAACAGTTTTGATGTTGCAGAGAAGGCCCCAGGATAGAGACGAGGCATTCGCCTGAGAGGTCACAGCTGGCCTTGTGGAGAGAAGCAAAGCCTAGAGAGCCTCATAGTCTACAGCTGACCTTGTGGAGGAAACAGAGGAGCTAAGTCCAGAGAGAAGCACAGCCCCAGGAAGAGAGGAACCCAAGAAGCCTGAACCCTGGCAAAGGTCGGCAGCTGTCTTGCTCCAACACGTGGCAATGGACTTTGATGAGGGAAGAAACTTACGCTTTATGGCCTGGTAACTGTGGACTTCTACCCCAAATAAATACCCTTTATAAAGACCAACAAAGGGAAGCGGCTGTGGCTCAATCAGTGGGGCTCCCGTTTGCCATATGGGAGGCCCCGGGTTCGGTTCCCGGGGCCTCCTGGTGAAGGCAGGCCCGCCCGCACGGCGTGGTTGGCTGACCCAGCGAGCGCAGGTGGCAGGGGGGGGATAAATGAATAAATAAATAAAATCTTTAAAAAAAAAAAAAAAAAAAAAAAAGAATGTACTTTAAAAAAAAAAACCAATCTCTGGTATTTTGCATTAGCACCCCTTTGGCAGACTAATGCACACACCAACTCAGTGCAATGATAATGTCTAAAAAAGGTATATATACATATATGTATATACACATATATATGTGCCTGTATATAATGTATGTATTAATCTATATCATTGAAGAAAAGAAAGTTAACAGGAGACAAATCTCAAAAATAGTAAACCTTATCTCCCAAGGAAGCAAATGTATACAGAAGAGTGGTACCTGAGGGTAAGAATCTAGTTGTCTGAAACTAAAATAGATTATTTTATATGACTAAATTTACAAAAGACACACATAGTTTAACCATAATTTGTTTGTTTGTTAGCTCCTGGCATTCAAGGAAATCTCTGCTGTAACACCAGCTGGATACAAACTTAAGGAATAGATGGTTCAGAGCCTAAACTCCATCAATAACACATTAAAATCTCAAAAGACCAGGGTACAACAAAAGATTACAAAACATATAAAGAAACAGGACGTGAAGGCCCAGGCAAAGAAGATTAAAGCACCAGAAATGATCAACAAGGAGGACCAGACCTGGAACAAAGACACAAAGACTTCTTTAAAAAATGATCCTAAATATTCTCAAAGAGCTAAAGGAAAACATGGACAAAGAACTGAAGGACTTCAGGGAAATAATAGGTGAACATAAAGAAATATCAATAGAGACAGAAATTATGAAAAGGAACCAAACAAAGGTGAAGACCATAGTAACAGAAAGAAATCCCTAGAGGGTTTCAACAGCAGACTGGAGTTGGCAAAAGAAAGAATACATGAACCTGAAGATAAGACAACTGAAATCATTCAGTCTGAGAAGCACACAGAAAAAAGAATGAAGAAAAGAGAATAGACCCCGAGGAACCTGTGGGACACCAAGCTAATCAATATATGCATAGTAGGAGTCCCAGGAGAAGATAGAACTGGAGTAGAGAGAATATTCAAAGACATAATGGCTGAAAACTTCCCAAATTTAATGAAAGCCATGAATACGCACATCCAAGAAGCCCAATGGGGGAAGCGGATGTGGTTCAAGTGGTTCAAGTGGTTCAGTCCAGGTGCCTCCTTAAAAAAAAAAGAAAAGAAAAGAAAGCAAACAAACAAACAAAAAAACCAACCCAGGGGAACCCATGTGGCTCAGTGGTTGAGCACAGGTTTCCCACACACAAGGTTCCAGGTTCAATCCCAGGCCCTGGTAACTAAAAAAAAAAAAAAAAAGCCCAAAGAGCTCCAAACAAGATAAACCCAAACAGACATAACAAAGTTGGCTCTGGAATCAGAAAAACATTATAGGTAACAAGCATAAGGTTACTTATAAACTAAAGAAGATAACATTCAAAAAGGATATCAAAATAACTATTTGCCATAACCTTCTCATATATACAACAGTACATGATTAGTGACTTATAAAATTTCCTTATGTAAGCTGTCAAAACGGAGATGACTGCATTCTATAATTCCAGGAGTTAAGCAAGTGTTCACTTCAGAGGTTCAAAATAAGCATGTAAATGCTAGTCAGTCACAGAACACTACTCTTAATAGTTTTATGGTATCAGGGGAGGAAGGTCAGAATAAATAACATTAAAGTAAGCTCACTTTTTAAAATATTTTTTCATTTAATTATGCCTGGTTATATACTGAAAAAATAATTTTAACACAAACTTCACTGAAAACAAATTGCTCTAAATAGGTGAGGTTTTCATTTTGGTTTGGAATGTCACACTTCAATAAACATTAAAATGAGAGTCACGTGTTTTAATACCTTGCTTTCTCTTTTTGATTGAATTCATCCTATTCCCCTGTCTTTATTTCATAATCATTCATTCTTAAACTTTCTCTCCCGGTATTAATGTATCCATATTTTGATGAGTCTTGTTCTCTTAGTTTGGATTCCAGGTTTAAGTGATTATCACTTATCAAGTCTCCCCTCCCCCCATTAGATATGGCTAACATGTAAACAGTAAATTCTCATTACCTGGAGTGGGAGTGAGGTGATTCCATGAATCATTATAAGATCTGAATTGCCGAACATTTTAAAAGAATATCATTTGTATACTTTGAAGTATTTTTTTCTAACAATAAATGTACTTAAACAATGTGTTGACTAATTTAATAAGCTTTAAGAGAATTTTTCTTGTGAAAAAATATGGATGCTTTGCTATTAGCATCTAACTGTTTATATCAGAAGTGTGAAAAAGTAAAACAATTTGTTCTCTAAGGGACTGTAAATAAATCCCCTGAAACTGTATCATTCCATTTGCTTAACATTCTCTTTCTGGCAAGAAGTTAAGAAGATAAATCACAGCCTAGCTTCCATTCCAAGCATCCTAACTCTGCCAGTTCCCTGCTTCATTCCACACAGGTGGCCTTTCCATGCTGGACTCCAAAGGCTGAGGGGAATTCATGCCTGCCCCTCCCTGCAGGGGCCCAGAGAACCTATATTTTGGTATTTATCTGAGACATCTCAGCATTTGGAAGTCTACTGGCTTTTCCTCCCCTACTTAAATTAGACAGCTCCCTCCAACCCAAGGGGGAGACATTTTCTCAGTTCAATAAACAGTGATTGGCAAAGAGCCCTTCCTCTACCTAATTTGCATCCTAATCTCCTTCTCTGCTTTTAGAAGGGCTGCTGGGAACAGAGGCATCAATGTCCCTCTGTCCGGATAACTGCCTGCTCTTCTTAATATTGAATAATATTTTTTAAGTATGATAATAATCATAAAAAACTCTAAACTTTCAGAATATATACATTATGAGATAATATCATTCAGACATACAATATGCAAAATGTGTATGTATTTTATCATTACATTCAGGAATTAGGCCATAGAATAAATATGGAATAAAACGTATCTCGACAAAAAGTTTAACTAGATGGCTACATCAATAGATAAGACAAATGGACTGACCAACAGATAGGAGAAGGCAGCAGGCAGTAGAAAAACAGCCAGCTACTCTGCTAGCAATTTTCAATTACTGAAATACTTTCTCAAGTTTTACAGTCAATTCAAGGTTTGTGTTTACTTTTGTTTGTTGGGTTGTTTCGTTTTATTTTTTAAGTGTGGGATATCTTTTTTATTTGTGAGAAGTTTTTATTGAGTATCAGCATGGGTATTTAAAAGAATATTAATCACGTTTATTTACAGACTGTTATTTTGTTTTAAAATCAAATACAAGCTCATTTGAAGACAAATGTGAATAGCGAGTTTTATAGGTATGTCCAAAGTACATTTGCCTTCTGTTGTTTTGTTGAGTAACATCAAAAAGGGAAATGTAAATATAAATTTTAAAACTACAGCTTCTCTATTCACAACATATGGTTATAAACAAGAAACAAAAGAGTATAAAGAGATTTACTCAAAATGAGTAATCTCTACTCATGGGTGAGGCATACACTTTTGGGATTGAGAAAATCTTAAAAGACATTTAATCCAAGCTTCTTTAGTAGAACTTGATAGGCAATTAGCATTTGAAGACCCAAAGAGCAAAGCATTGTAATAATACCTTAAAATGTGTATAGCTCTTCAAGGTTGGAAAAGCACTTTCACATAAAATTATCGTATTTGATTCTCATAACCCGGTAAATCCTTAGGGCAGTGGTGGCATTATCCACAAATGCAGATAAGGAAATAGGCCTATTTAAGCTAAATTACTACTTTACCACGTGAAGCAAAACCCTGTGCTATAAAGTAACAGATAAGACGATGATCTTGGAGTTGATAAGCTGTGACCTTGGGCAAGTTACTGCATAGGATTGGAGTGAACATTATATGAAACAGTGTAGTGGGGCTTTTTCTCTTTTGGGCCGGACCCACAATGGGAAATTCATTTTACACTGTGATTCAGAACAGAGACACGTTTAACTACACCAACGTTTCATAAAACAATACTTCCCCTTTCTCTATAAGAGTTGCGCTTCTTTCTGTTATTGTTCTTGTTATATTCTCTTCTATTTCATGTTGTTTTTTAAAGCTAGTTGCTATTTACTCAATTGAAAAACAGTGAACGAGTCTTACAAAGTCTAGGACAAGTAAGCACTAAAATGAAAGTTATTAAAAATGTTAAAAAGCCGTTTGTCACTATAGGTTAGTGGACCAAAAACATTTAAAAAGGATATACTTTCTACCCTGGAAATGGAAGTCTAGACAAGACAGGTAAACAGCCCAGAGACTACCTATTGACTCGGTTTCTGACACAGAGGCAGGTAAAATCTTGACACCAATGCACTGTTTTCTTCATGTTATCAGCCTTCAATGAATGAGGGGCTTTACAGTGGGAAATGAAGTACAGATCTTTATCAGACCCTGCTGAATACATAAGAATGTGGAGATGCAAAATAATAAGTAAAAGTTGTCTGTCAAAAACAGATGCTCTACAATGGGTTGTCCTAGTTAAAGTAATCATGATTATCCAAGGGGGGACCTTTCATTTCAATCACTGTGCTCATTATTGGTAAGAACTCCAGCCTTATGAATTACATCTACCTAGCATAATTAAAGCTTTGATTACGCTCTGCTAATTCGATCAGCATTCTGGATATCATTTAACTGCCACAGTATTACAGACACAAGGGTAAGACATTGAGTTTAAAGTCAACTAATCTGGGAAGCGGCTATGGCTCAATCAGTAGGGCTCCCGTTTACCATATGGGGGGCCCCGGGTTCGGTTCCCGGGGCCTCCTGGTGAAGGCAAGCCCGCCCGCACGCGTGGTTAGCTGACCCAGCGAGCACAAGCAGCAAAGGGGGGATAAATGAATAAATAAATAAAATCTTTAGGAAAAAATAAATAAATAAATAAAGTCAACTAATCCCAGGCCATAGAGAAGAAATTGATTTTTTTTTAAAGAAATCCCTGAGAGTTTCTATTAACACATGCCTCTCTCCCATAAACACATAAGCACACAAAACAAAACTTCCAGCCAATTTAGTATCATATCTTGATTAATACTGAGTAATATTTGTCACTATCTCCTCTCCTTGAGGAATCCACTAATTGAGAAGACTTAAAATACATTTTCATACTAAGCACCATCTTTTCCGGAATGTTACACAGTAGGTGATGGTTTTCTAGCAAACTTAGCTTGAAAATTATTATTTGAGAAGAGTTATATGATTACTGGTATTCTACTATAGACTTATTGTGATTCTAGGAATGGAAGAAATTTTATCATTGATGTGGAGACAGTGGCCACTGGAGGCGCTGAAGTCAGGCTGAGGGAAAAAGAGGTATAATATGAGGGCATTTTCAAGACTTGGAATTGACCTGAATGACATTGCAATGACAGATACAGGCCATTAAATATCCTGCCATAACCCACAGATTTAAGTGGGAGAGAATGTAAACTACAATGTAAACTTAAATGCACGTATAGTGGCAATGCTCCAAAATGTGTTCATCAATTGCAGTGAACATACCACACTAATGAAAGAAGTTGTTAATGTGGGGAAAGGGGGGAGGTCTGGGGAGTGGGGCATATGGGAATCCCTTCTATTTTTTTAATGTAACATTTTATTTAATCTAAGTATCTTTTAAAAATAAATAAAAAATGTATTCAAAAATAAAATCACATCTGTGCCATCCCTCAAAAAAAAAAGCTATATGAAAGGAAATTTTATATTAAGTGAGAAGAATTTGTATCTATACTTTGTATTGCATAGTCTGGAAAAACTTGGTTATGAAATCTAGTTTGAAACTGTAAAGTTTGGAATGCTTTGCCAATAAGGGGCTTCCCGTGTCTGCTTGGGGGTAGTGGGCTCCTTAGGAGGTGGGGTATTCTTGGAATGTGGGAGGGGTTGGTGGCACCTGGGCCCTGAAGGGATGAAGGTCCTTATCTGCTCCACTCCCAAGTGATATGGCTCCTTTGTTCATTCTTGGGGGGAGATGGGCTGCCCCCAGGCACATAGGCTGTGGCTTGCACAATCTGTGAGAATTGAGTCATGGCCTTATGACCTGCTAATCACTGCAAACCTTGTAACAGGGGAGCCTCTAACAGCTTCCAAATTCTTGGAATTGTTCATTTAAGAGGAAATGTATGAGATAAAAGGTATGAGATAAAATATTTTACATAAGCTGTAGCTACACAAAGAGAAACCCATTTTGCCAAAACAAGTCAACTGAGGACTGTAGGCCCTTTGTCATATACTCCTGAACTGAATTAACACAAACACACGCACCATTCCCATCAAAACAAAAAAATAATAATAATAATCAGACAACATATTCACAATCTGCCAATTTCAAAAAATATCTTCCAATTGAAATATCTTAGTTTTAAACATAAATTTCTTTGTGGACAGAGCTGAGCATAGGAACTCCTGAGGCACTAGAATTTTCATTTAACACTGCATTAATACTACGTGACATTTTTTTATAACATGGAATATTCTTGTTTTAAAGAAATAAACATTGTAAGAGCATGCGTTAAAACAACAGTCCAATTATATGTGACATTGGCAGGCATAAAATAAAGAAAGGATCAAAATCATCAAGTCAAATAATCAGAAGAAACTATATCTAGCTAACAACTGATAATTTGGTGGATTATAGCTTTTTAAAAACTCATCAGGGAAGCGGCTGTGGCTCAATCAGTAGGGCTCCCGTTTACCATATGGGAGGTCCTGGGTTCGGTTCCCGGGGCCTCCTGGTGAAGGCAAGCCCGCCCGCACGGCGTGGTTAGCTGATCCAGCGAGCACAAGCAGCAAGGGGGGGATAAATGAATAAATAAATAAAATCAAAAAAAAAAAAAAACCTCATCAAACCAAGAGCTCAAATCTAATATTAAGATGAGAAACATGCTTCATATAAAAAATGTGGATTTTATAGATGCTGACAATTTCATATACATCAATAAATAATTCATCAAAGCAACAATATATAGCAGAATTGGATGCAAATCCAGTCACTGTCACTCATTTGTGCATTAATCCAATATTTCTGGATATCTTAAATGCTATGTGCTTCTGTGGGCGGGCCACGAGGGGGTATACTGATAGAAAGATTATATAATAATTTTCAAGCTATTTTTGCTGAAAACCCATCACCTACTGTGTAATATTCCAGAAAAGATAGTGCTTAATATGAAAAATGTATATAATTCAAAGGCATTTAAAAGCTCTCCCTTTATGTAGTCTTAGCAGGCCTCTGAGTTAATAGCCCTTAGGAGAGCTTGGATGGTTAGTCACACCAATACCTGAGATCAAAGATACTCGATCTGTGCTGAGGGGATACAAAGCAGAAAGACAGTCTTCCTCTTAAGACTTTTCCTATGAGATTAGGCTCCATACTGGTTGCTCCAACAGCCTCCATATCAACATTTATTATCCATAAACCTAAACCTTCCTGATAACTAAATCTTCCTGATAACTAAATTCAACATAGACCAGCCCGCCTTACACTAAATGGTACTTTAATGGGAAAGTGTGATAGAAAGGCCCCATAATTAAACCAGATTCCCTCAATGAATCCGTACAACCATATCCAAGAGTATATACACCCCAAGATTATAATCACACACACCCAGCTCGTACCTGCTTATGACTGCCAACTGTTAAATTTTTCAGGAATTTTGTAAGCCAGTTGTTTATTAAAAATTAAACTGTGTAAATTTACAATTAAATTATATTAAAAATAGACATAATAAAAGCTCAGAAGTATCACTTCCTAATTATTTTACTACATTTTATTATTAGCTATGTTCTTGAGGTTTACTTCTCTTGTATCTCTGCGGGGAAAATACTATGTAATGATGTGCTACTTACTACACATCTCATCTGTTCCCAACCCTTGTGGCTCAATGATGTCACATTAGTAGTTTGAAATCAACCATGGTGGCAGTATTTACACCACAGAAATCAGCAAATGCTAAAAACAGAGCTTTTTGTGTGTGTGTGAGAGAGAGAAGAGAGAAGATTGTTAAAAATTTATCACCATGGACTAGAGTGGACTTGATGGTATTCTCTTGTTCACATATGGTGATTCTAGCAATGCAAGAAATTATAACAATGAGGTGGAGCCAGTGGCCACTTGACACTTTTGGGGTAGGGAGGGGACTAGCAGTTGAAATACAGTGGCTTCTTTGGGAGTTGGAGGTTGTCCTGAGTACTGTTGTGGCAACGGATGTAGGCCATTTTAAATCAGCACACACCACTCAGAACTGAATGGGAGAGAGTGTGGTCTACAGTGTGAACTGTGGTCTATGGTTGGTGGCAAGCCTCCAGGATGTGTAAGTTCATTGAGGGTGGTGGGCCACACTGTGGGAGATGTTTGTGTGGGATGTGGTGGGAGGTGTGGGAGGTGGGCAACATGGGAATCCCAGTGGGTTCCGTGTAATATTTTGGGTAATCTAAGCACCTCTTAAAATATATGTATATATATATATATAAATAACATTTTTGTAAGCAAATACACATATATGCATATATATTTATATATCATTTTGCAAATGTTTGTATGTATTGTAAGAATTTTGATTTTTACCCATAATAAAAAAAAGAAAAAAACTAAAAAAAATAAAATAAAATAAAAATTTATCACCACCACCACCACTACTTCCTCTCTTGACCCTGTGTTTTGTACGCTCTTTTTCTGGAGGATTTTTGCCAGATGATGATCTGATGCAGGAAGCCCAACTAATCACTCCAGGAATGAATGGCCTGCCTCTCCTCCCCTTTGAATTATAACTTATTTATTTCTAGAAATACCCTACCTATCTAGTCTATGAGGTCCCTGTATGCAGGAACTTAAGTCAACTTTTTCATCTTTTTGCCTTCTCTGCCAAACACACTGCCTGGCACAGAGTGGACACACATTATTTGGTGACATCAACCAAACTACCATGAAAGAAATAAGATAAGCTCTGCAGAATGAAGGGGCCACTAGTTCTTCAGCCTCTCTTACAGGAATCCTCATCAATCACATGAATGCACAAATCAATGTTGCCTGCCCCAACCAGGTGTTATCAAACAAGAGGTACTAATAATTTAGACTGCTAGCATTCTATTATAACAAGCTCAAAAGGATATTATAATTGATATGCTGACACTAAAGTACAAGTCTACGGTTAGAGTGTACAGAATAGACACATCCTTTTTATTTATGGCTCACATAAAAGACAATGCTTAGAACAGCTGTAATCCCAAAAATAGGCAATGGCACCTAAAAAGGTAAATGTTGTTTCGATACCCTGCCCTTTTTCTTTCCCTTCCCCTTCACTTGACTATATTTGAAAGCAACAGGAGATAATTTTAATAAAATTACATGCTTTTCTAAAATGTGCTAGCAACTGGGAAATGGGTGGTGTAACTGTGAATGAGTGACGGGGTGGATAGAATGCTTCTATCTTTCTATCTGCTGGTTTGCTGACTCTCAACTGTGAGCAAACACTGCTGAGTGACTAGGAAAGATCTCTAGTGGATATTAAGTGAACATACCATGCCACTGTGGAAAATCCAAAGCACTGCCTTGCAGATACCTACACCTAAGCTAGCAGAGTGAACAATTCCCAGTCTTCACCTGGGATCCACATTCCTGATCAGAGTTGGCTTGGAAAGAACACAACTGCAGGACCTCAGAGATATTGCCTAAAGAGCAAGGAGTCAGATCACCTGGCTTCCTCTGGAGGTATCTGCTCGTACCTGTGCTGGTTATGGATTTCTCCAGTTCCCTACTGCAAAAATCTTGGCAGTCAGAGTCCGAACCATACCAGTTATAATTTATAGTTTCTTGTGACATTATTATATTTAAGTATTTTTAAGTAAAGCCTGCCATTCTCAATGAATCCTGTTCTGATTCAGTGTCCTATAGATATTGTTGTGACAAATATATGGACCAGTTGCCTTTCAAAATACACTGAGTCAGGATTCTGAAGCCCAGAATAAAGAGTCCAGGTGTGCAGCTCCTCTTTTATAATTGACCCATATTTAAGTTTAAATGTGTCAGACTGTTACTGGTTTTTGCCTAACTAATTTTTTTAATGCTTCTTTTTATTAAGACTGTGAAGTTGGTCAAATAGTATATCAAAGTAACAACATCTTAAGAATCTTGCTCATTAAATGGTCAGAAGCAAATGAAGATACCAACTGCCACCAAGTCACAAAGACCTAAGTTAATAGGAGCATCCAGGACACAAAATTGTATTATTATGGTAAATGGAATGCTATAAAAGAATTTATTTCAGTGAGATTCAATGAGCCTCTGTAATAAGAAAGTTAACAGGAACTTTTAATTATATCTGGAAAGCAAATATTTTCACAAGTATAACGTTAAATAGAGGAGAGTGTGTTTCAACCCAAACTAGAAAACATACAGTAAAAAGCTGAAAGAGTAGAAGAAACCTGAAGCTTGCATCCAACAAAACCCTTGCTGAAATTTAAAGAAGGCTTCCTCCTGCACTGACTGGTCAAAGAGCAACTCTGCAAATGAGCCAGCAATTGTCAGAAGTTAAGCCAGACCCTTATACCAATGCCAGGACTCTTAAATATGGCTTGACCCAGGTGGATTAGTGCCTTGAAAAAGTCTTAGAGCTTAAATGGATTTGAAACTACCTCATTACATTGTGAGCTAAGGAAGATTAAATATCAACAGCAACCTTCAGTGGAAAAAGGGAAAAAAACATGATCTAGAATTCATTGGTAAATGATGTTCTAAAGGCCAGTAAGGTATTTGCTTAGCATATGTTTCAAATATAAATGGAAGGGGGTGGATGTGGCTCAAATGGTTGGGCGTCCGTCTGCCATATGGAGGGACCTGGGTTCGATCCCTGGGACCTCCCGGTAAAATTAAAAATATATATATAGAAGGCACATGGGCTGCCAGGCTCTGTGTGCCACTGAGCCATCGGGCCCCGGGAGCCATGCAGCAGGATGATGACGTAACAGGGGAGAGACAAGACGAGATGCTCCGAAAGCTCCAGAAGCCAGGAGCTGAGGTGGCGCAGGCGGCAGAATACCTCTCTCCTACATCGGAGGTCTCCAGGATCGGATCCTGGTGAAGACTGGAGGAGGAGGAGGATGAGAAGAGATGGCAGGAAACAGACACAGAGAATTGCCCAGCGAATGGACACAAAAACAGCAAATGGGGAAGGGGGGTTTAAAAATGAAGCAAATAAATAAATCTTTTTTTAAAAATTAAAAAAAAAAATGTAAATGGAAGCAATACTAATATCCTTTTCTCGTTCTATAAGCTTTGGGAAAACATTCTTTAGGAGTTCAGGCCTCTCTTCTGCTTAAGTCCAACTATCTCATTTCTAAATCTGAGTGCTGCCAGTAGACAAGACAATAATCTTCCTGCCACCTGAAGTGGCAGAGATCTCACTCCAACTTTCTGGTCAATTCCAATTTTAATCTTATTCCTAAATTACAGTTTCATATTTTATCTGAGATTAAATCTCTCCAGGGGGTAAACAGTTTCATTTATGCCAAAAATCCCCAGCTCTCCCAACCTATCTCAGACATTTTAAATATATTTCCTAAAGATTTCTGAGGTCTTTTACACCTACAATGGAATGCTTCTTGCACCCTCACTCCAGCTCCCCACCGCATCTATTTTACTGATTTTCCGTCATTTATCATAAGATTCTGATGTTTAGGAATCAGTGTAAATTTGCCTCTTGTTTTCATAAACATTGAATTATATTTTTTATAGGGCTAGCTGCGGTCTTGTTAATCAGCACAATAAATTGATTTAGTTCAGGCATCCTATTATCCACTCTGCTGGTTTTATTTTAAAGAAAAAAGGTAATAATGCAGCTAGAGATTTTAAAAGAAAATGACATGGGATCAGATATTCTGCCAACACTGGTTAAAGTACTCCAATAATAATAACAATGATTATAGCTAAAAGGAATGAATTTTATTAATGTGCCAGGCACTCTTTTTTTTTTTTTTTTTTTTAAAGATTTTATTTATTTATTCATTTATCCCCCCCTTGCTGCTTGCGCTCGCTGGGTCAGCTAACCACGCCGTGCGGGCGGGCTTGCCTTCACCAGGAGGCCCCGGGAACTGGGAACCGAACCTGGGGCCACCCATATGGTAAACGGGAGCCCCACTGATTGAGCCACAGCCGCTTCCCTCAGGCACTCTTTTAAGCAACATGTTAACTCAACATTCCTCAAAACATCCGGGATAGGCACTTTTATTATCCCATTTTACAGGTGCGGAAACCGAAGGAAAGTGGTTAGGGTCATAGCAAGAAGAAAATGGAACCAACATCCACACTCAAAACAATCAGATTCCAGAGTCTGTACTATTAAACATCATGCTCTATCTGTGGCACTTAGGGGTCTTATGTAGCAATATAAAATGGACTCAGACTTTTACTGGCCTTACCAAAATGGTATCATTTTCTAAATGCATATTTTTGAAGCCTGGACCTGTGCAATTTGGGAATTTTCAATTATGCTTAGAGAAAATTTACACATCTCCACAATAATCTCTTATTTCACACACTGCTTGCCAGGCGGGCCCCCTTGAATATGAACAGAAGTTCAAAATCTCCATTTCCTGGTAGGACAATGGGTGTGCTTAAATGTGAATACCCTTCCAAATGAATGACGAGAGGGCTAGGTATAGAATTTGCTCGGCAGTGGTGCAGGGGCAGTTTGGGGCTGTTCCCGGGGCTCCCCCATCCCTAAGGGTCCCCAATTCTCTACTGTCCCTGGCCCCCCTCCCTCCTGGCTGCCCATTCACTACTCAGGGCCAAGGGTTCCCCACTGCAGCCGCAGAGAGAAGCCTGAAGAGAGTCCAGGCAACAGGGGCAGTCGATAAGCAGCAGCAGGTTCCAGCAAATATGGATCTTGAGACAAAGAACCGTACGAATGTTCAGGTCATGCCTGAGCCTTTACATACAGCTGTAGCCTACAGGCTTGCTGGCTGTCCTTCCTGATCCTGCTTCCACAGGCAAAGTGACTCTAGGCTTCCAGAAAACCAACATGCTCTCCTCTGACCAACTCTGTTTACATTTCAGATTACTCAACTTCTGGGAAATTCCACTTGGTGGAATTTTACTATCATTGTGGCAATTTTTCCATAATTCTTTTCTTGGTCACCTTCTACTATTCTGCCTGAGGACGCCGAGTTATGGAAAGACTGCCGACACAGTGGAATTATACCAGGCAAGTTCTGAAGTGGACCAGTAAATTGTAAAAGACTGAGCTCAGAGATCTGCCAAGCCACAGGTATATGGTCAGTTACAGAACAGCCCCAGGCTTCACCTGGGAATCACCAATATGTAGAGCTATGCAGATTGACCCCTCCTTAAAAGTCATAAAAGTAACACTCACAAGGGGATCACACCTGGCTTGCTGGCCAGCATCCCCAGCACCTGGCACAGTGCTTGCCACATCTTAGATGTGCAAAGACAGGTGGAGCCAGAGAAAAAGGGATACCAATCTCAGCGAGTGACGGTCTCACCAACCAGGCACGCCAGCTGGGTGGCCAGAGTACTATCTCCTCATGAAAGCAGTCAAAAGGAAGAGAGTCTACAAGCAACTTGCTATATATACAATCCCTTTCCTCAAAAACATCTAACTTAGACACGCAAATTTAAGAAGCATCTATCGTGTTCATACCGGTTTTCAGCATATACAACTTTAGTGCTTTCAGCAATGAGAATTTCATTATCAAAGTTTCCATTCCTAACAAAATCTAGATTTTATGCTGTTTTACAGTTATAAAAATATTTTCCTATATCTTTATTTGCACATATATCACCTTTATCTTACAGTGTCCTCTTGAGTGGATAGAGCTGACATTAAAATCACTTTTCGTTGAAAAGTCCCCATTTTAAAGATAAGGAAATGCAGGATCAGGCAGAACTGCCCCCCCTAAACCTCAGAGCCAGAAAGTAAAAGAGTGTTCCTGGCTATGGCAAGCGCAGTGCTGTCCACCGAAACAACCTCTGCTCTCTCTCTGAATGAAGCAGGTCCTTGCCTGCCTTTTTACCACCTCTATTCCCAGAAGTATTTAAATGTGTGTATAGATAAAAGGGCAATAATGGGTCAAAACCAGAGCATTCTGGGTTCAACCGGAAAGGTTGCTAGGCAAATTATTAGAAACATCATCACTCAGGAGTTACAGTTGTCCCAGCTGATAAGCGTTCCCCACAACCACTGTCTTCATGCCCCGGTGTCAAGCCAGCTGCTCTGGCCACAGAAGGGCCATTATCAACCGCAGAGGTGCGCGGGGCCTCCACGGCTCTAACCTGGCACTCAGGTCACGCCCAGCTCCAGGTCCTTAACACAGGTTTGAGTCTAGCAGAGGCTCTCAGGGACAGAGGAGGAGGCTGGAAAAAGAGCTGCCACTTTTTGCGCTTTATTCATTATTCAGTACCAAGATATTTCTTATAGCAACTCCCACGATGCTCAGACATGCACTATAGAGTTAAGAAGCAGCAGTGACGGGAAGCGGCTGTGGCTCAATCAGTGGGGCTCCCGTTTACCATATGGGAGGCCCTGGGTTCAGTTCCCGGGCCTCCTGGTGAGGGCAGGCCCGCCCGCACGGCGTGGTTGGCTGACCCAGCGAGCACAGGCAGCAAGGGGGGGATAAATGAATAAATAAATAAAAATCTTTAAAAAAAAAAAAAAAAAGCAGCAGCGGCAGTGAGAAGAGCACAATCATAAACAGATTCACTTTCACCTCTTGGGTTTTTCAAAATTAGTTTCCAAAGAGTAAAGAGTTATTAGGTTTTGTTTCTCTTTCAATCAGCATTAGTCACCACAATTTAACCTACCTCTTGCCTTCTACTAAAAATAAACAAATGCACAAGGCAAGCACATCTGTGTGTGTGTGTGTGTGTGTGTGTAAATCCTGTCACAATACCTGAAAGCCAAGGAGCTGTCTAAAACGGTCTCCTTTATTCCAGGCATATTATCACCTTACATTTAAATTACTATTCTAATCAAGGCAATCGTTAAGTCAGGTTTTTATTTTGAAACCTATGCTCAAGAAATTCAGAATATAGACTAAAATAATTAAAGGAAATCTTAAAAACCAGTTAACGATACAAATCATCATTATGCAATAGATTGCTTGTGTAATGTTGACACTGACCTACAAATCAAATCCCGCATTTGGGCTCAAGTTTTTCCAAGCTGTAGGACTCTGGGAAAGTCATGTCTCCATTCTGAGCCTCAGTTTCTTATCCTACAGAATGAAGAGGGCATGAATTTCCAAGGCCTCTTTTAGCTCTTTAAAATGATGTGAATTTTTAATCTCGAACTTACTCAATACTGAAGCAGACAATGAGAATAAATAATGAAAATAAGGAAATTCATGCTTTAAAGTTGGTCTTAACGGAAAAGCCAAAAAAGAGACACACGCTAAATTATGAAAAGCTGATCTGTAATGCACACAAAGCTGCCAGTTGCAAATTGCCTCTCTCTTCTCTTCCTTCTGCCTTCCCATTCTCCTTAGAGTCTAAGGAGCCTTCCTGAAGACTTTAGTGATTTCCTGATGACCTAGTGATCCAAAACCGGGAACCACCTTATCCAACTGCCTTTTCCTCACCTCCTTTCTTTCCCTTCAGAAAGATTATAAACAAACACACAGGTGTTCCCCACTCTTTCCCTGCTTTTAGTACTCCTTTAAGTGAGCAGCCAAACAGTGGTTTGGTTGCCTTTCCAGATACCTTCCCCGATAACAACTGTTGACCTGGGGATCCACAGTCCCCTTCTCAGTCCAGGTGGCCAGGGTGGGGGAACTAGGGCTGACCCAGAACCCTGGGCTAAGCTAATCGGCGCAATTACTTCCCTTCATTCAGAGCCTTTGATTCAGGAGCTGGACAATGACTGGCCTGGATCCAATCAAGTGAAGCGCTAGCCCTTTTCAGGTTTGACCAGCAAATAAGTTTGCATTTTCCTAATGAACTTGAATCTGGGAGCCTGTGGGATGGGAGGTACTACAGCCACCTCACCTCTCTGAAGAGCCTAAGAACAAAGCTCCTGGAGGGTTCCAGAGCAAGTGGACAGAGATGGCATCAGAGAGCATTATGGGAGCTCCTAAATCTAGCTCCACCTGAATTGTCAATCATGAGAGAAAATAAATTTCCTTTTGTTGTAACCAGTCTGGGTTGTATTTTCTGCCAATGTGCAACCAAAATGTCTAATTGCTACACACGTGTATACATTCAATAATGAATCTCAGTTCTACTAATTCCTCACAGTCACTCTGGACAAGTTACTACTTAGCCTCTGTAAATTCAGTAAAATGGAGGTGATTCCAATCTTAGAGGATTATGTGAGGATTTAAAATTATGTCAAACACTGATCATAGGGGCCCAGCATCTCAAGAAGTGACAGCTTCTACTGGTGTTTTTGCAATTGTGTGGGAAAATCTCTCCTCTCCAACCAACACGTGAAAGAATAAATGAACCAACCTAATTATTACTGACAAGAATACAAGTAGAAGTGGTACAAAAGGCAAGTTCCAAGATTTGGAGAAAAATTACGAAAAGTAACAAGTCAGAGCCTTCAGGCTCAAGCTCTTGAAGATATATGAAGGTATATTTTAGAGTTTCTCCATCACTAAGCTCTCTTTCAATATTGATCTTTCTCCAATTAAACTCTTTCTTTAAATATCAGTGCCTAAAATAAGTAGCTCTGGAAATCATGATTTGTAGTTGATTAATCCAGTGGTATTTTTTTGTATTTCAGATAATACAGGTCAAGCAGACTTTCAATTGCAGTATATAGAGAATATGGCTTTACATCACCCCAAATTCCAGCTCCCAATATCACAATGTGACCAACTCTTATAGGTTAATATTAATTTATACTTCTTGCTTTTCATTAGTCTCTGTCATAACCATGTCATTATTGCAGCGCCTTCTGAATCACTAGTGAGTGGTAAAAACAAATCCAGCGGTCATAATTTAATCAGAGACTTCACTGTTGAAACGCCAGCAAAAGTAGACACATTTAGAATAGAAAACGGATAACAAAAACACTTACAGGCTCATTAATAAGAAGGCAATTAGGTCTTCTGGGAAAATTCATTTTCTAAAAGAATGCTAAAGCAAGCTATAAAATGCAAGTAAAATTGTGTTTTGACATGAATAGTGTACACTGCCTATTACATCATAATTTTTCTCTTGAGAAAACTGTCAAGAATCTCTGTTCTTAAATCGAAGCACAATAGATAGTGAAAAGAACACCAGTGATATTTAATGCATTCTACCTACTAACTCCCATTCATTAAATTTGACTGTCCTATAAATGAGCTCCTTATTACAAAGATCCTTAAATTACACTTAGGAGAAACAGAATTATAAAGCAAGAACTGCTGCCAGATGTCAGAGGGGATACTATTTCTTGTATCAACAAAAATAATATGCTAATGAAAAATGATTTGCATACCATGCTTGGTTCCTTAGATAGTATGCTTATCTTTAAATGCTCTTATACAAAAATATTAATAACCAACACTATTTAGCCTTATTTTTATCACTATTATGAAAATATTTCTTTCAAAAGTGTCCAAGTGTTTCTTAAAAAAAAATAACAGTATGGTATTGTTCTTTTGATTTGGCTGGGCTGTTAAATTATAATCAAGTGAATATTGAAAATAAATATATATCCAGGGAAATTTGTTTCATGCTGTAATTCATCCTTTCACAATACTCTTAGAATTCTGCATTAAAGTACATGTGGCAAATCTTTTCACGCATTTCTTTGTCCTAGAGCTGTGTTTGTCAAAACTAAACAGTTCAAGCAAAGCACCTGGGGATATTATTAAAATGCAGATTCTGATTCAGTAGTGGGGCCTGATAGACTGCCATTTCCAACAAGTTCCCGGGTGATGTGGATGCTGCTGGCCCATGGTCCACAATTTTAGTAGCAAAATTCTAAGGCCCTTGTAGTTGGGGAAGCCAATGATCATGAAGCAAATCAGCTATCAAGGCTTGGTGGGCAGTGGGGGACCCTTGAAAGGTTTCTCTCTACTCTTAAAAATGCTGAATGATGTAAGATAAATCACATTAAGGAGATTCTGCCATTTTGCCACTTAAGCAGCTGCTCAGTCTTCCCCACCTCCCAAGAAGGATTAGGAGAACTGCTGCTGTCAGCTGCTGCCTTGGGCAGGGTTTGGGGAACAGGCCTATTTGCAGTTGGTTAGGCAGCAGGTTGTATTGGGAAGGGTCTAAATAAATAGACACCAATTTGGAGGAAGATTTATTTTCTCATTAAAAGTAAGGTATAGTATAGTAAAGTAAAGTGCAGTATATACATATAGTTCATTTACTTTCCATTTCATGTTCTCCATCCATGAAACAGAGAAAATAATTATCCATTTTCAATATTCCTTCCAAGAATATATAATAGGGAGGGGTTTGATCCCAACTCTAGATGCCCTTCATTCTAGCCTAACCCTTTGGATGAAGAAGTTCAGTCACTGCACCGATACATATATATGTATACATATATCTATGTACACACACACACACATATTTACAACTGCCAGCCCCAAAATGCAAACAATAACTCAACCAGACACTATTTTATTAGTTTTTTTCCCCATCTGAGCTCCTCTTATTAAAACAGTTCCTAGAATGACACCTGTAGAAGAATTCAGCCAGGGCTGCCTGGTTCATTTTTATTAATAGAGCTCCACAACCCTGGAAACGTGAATTATTTCATTCAGGACTACCCAATTTGCTCCTACAACAACTGTAAATGACCAACTAGGTCACTTGCAATTTTCACAGATTATCAATACCCCAGGGAGAATGACAAAAAATTCAACTCTGAGTTAAGTGGGAAAATGGCAATGTCCCACCAACAGGCTCACCGTGATCTTACATCCCAGGCCCTATGTTTTTCCGGAATCTCAACAATCTGAAAAACCTCAGATGGTTTTTATTACTCAAATATTACCTACAAATCAAAATAATTCCCTTAATTCTTGTCAAGAATACTAAAGAAAATAAGCATACCTCCCACAAGAGAATCTTCATGGAATCTTTTATGTTGCTTTAAGAAAATATCTCATAAAACATATCTCCACTAAGATAGCTTTGAGGTTTGTATAATATCTAACTCCAGAAGTCACAATGGTGTCAAACATTCGAATATTGAAAAAATTTTTTAAGTTTTCGAAAGAATAGCATTATGTAAATTATCTCTGTTATCTAAAAAAAAATCAGGTACTGTGCCACTCAAATTTTCTAGCCCTGTTTACAAAAAAGAACTTAAAGTTTCACATATTCAAAGGTATATAAGCACAAACAAACAAACATTAGTAACATAAAAAGAGTATTTAATGGATATGAAAATTTGTGAGGGTTTTTTTTTTTGGCTTTAATTGAAAAGAAAATTAGCCTGATTGATGTATTCTCCACTTGTTTTGTTATCAACATTCAAAGAATGTGATGAATTGATAAGAGTACTATTATTCAGTAACTCTGACAAGCAGCATGAGTTTTGATGAAAAACAAGTCATGTTCAAAAGCAATTACAACCCTTTTTAGGCAAAAAGTAACACCATTTGATAAAGGAATACAGACCAGATACATATGATCAAAGAGTAAAGTCTGAGAGGAATACACAGAGGGGAATTTTTACATCCACAGAATAAGAAATGAACGTGTTTGGACAAAGGCGAAGGCTGATTCCAATAAACCAGTCAAAACAGGATTTTTTTTTTCCCTCTTCAGAAAAGTAAAAGATATCTGTCTGTCTGTCTGTCTGTCTCTCTCTCTCTCTCTCTCTCTCTCTCCCCCCCCCCCCCCGGCTCCCCCCTCCACCCCGCCCCCCCTCCACCCCCTAGAATTCAAGTGTTCTGTTTTGTCTTTTAGAATAATCTGTAAACTCTCTTGATGCTTCCGGCTCTAAATCTTCCAGCACTCCTCTTCCTGCCCTCCCTGAAGAGCAAGTAGAGGAAATGGGAACAGCGTGGGACAGATGAGAAGAGGATTTTCCATGCTTCTGGGCAGCAGGTCCATATTTAACATGATTTACACCATGCATCATCAATACCACTTTGAGCAGACCTAGGACATGGGTCTTCAAAAGTATTGCTAGGCAGCAAAGCAGTTTCTCTGGATGGGATCATATCACGAGAATTAAATATATTTTTAAAGGCCATACAAAAACATGTAACAAACTATCATTGCTAGAAATATGAGATTTGGTGGGAGGACTCACATTAGCACTGGGTACTAGGTGAGTCACATTTTTGTGTTTTAAGAACATGTCCAGCACCCAAAAAAAATTGACGCAAGCGAAAAGACTGTCATTTTGTATATGTGTGCAGGGCTTTGTTGTTGCTAGAAGAAGAGTAGGAGGGAGTGTGGGAGGGGGTGGAGTGGCAGAGGGGTTGATTTATTTTTCAAATTCACATTTATGAACACAAAGAGAAAAGCTGTCAGCAGCACACACGCCAAAGCCCAAATATCAGCCAGACTGCCTCTTCCCGTCTGGGTAGGCCAGACACAAGATGACATCTCACAAGCCAGGAAAATCAAGACAGTCAGATATAAGGGGACTAGGGAGAGAAAAATCAGTCCTGGGAAATCGCCAGTTAGTAGTGAGTAAAAAATGGGGGTTTTAATGAACTGAGGAACTGAGGGATACTGGCCAGTCAAAACCAGGAAATTACAAGGCAATCCCTGAAACAAGCTGCCTCCAATCTGTCTTCCTCGAAGATACTAAGTATAAGAGAAAGTAACTCAGTACACAGAAACAGCATAGGATCAGCCTCGTGTAGAGTGGTACTGCCTAGAGGGGTATCAGGGACCTAAGGGTCCATGTGAGTGCACAATTACAGTGTGACATGCCAGGAACTATATCCATGGCAGGAGGATTTTGAGCTGCATTTCAGGGCTCACATTATACTAGAGAGACAATAGTCCCTCTCTAGGTCACTGATAAGACTGCATCTGAAAAACTGCAGATTTTTCTCTACACTAAAATGAAAAGGCTGAACAACCAACAGTGGAACAAACAGCTAAAGAAACTGACTATAAACCTATTTCTTCTCTAATTAAAATATCGGGAATGTTCAGAGGGACTCACTGGTTTTGGTTCAGGTAATAATTCACACAAGGTAAGTAATTTTAAAATAAACAGGATAATTTCCCTCCCTGTGCTGATAAACTTGTGGTCAGGACAATCCAGGGCGCTTATGTTTAATAATGATTAAAACGAATGCCTGGTCGAGTAGAAAAATAAAACAAAACAAAAAAGCCATCCTGAACAAGCTGTACTCACCAAGAAGAGAGCAGTAAAGAGCCAAAAAACTAAGGCACTTCAGCTCCCTTCCTATAGGATGATTATACCCCAGGAAGCTGCATAAAGCTCTACAGTTTACAGGGCCTATTCACATAAATTCCTTCATTTGGTCGTCATAATAACCACGTGGAAAGGCTGAGGGAGATATTATTATCCCTGCTTTACGGATGAGAAAATTGGGTTTCCAAGTCACCTCACTGGTGACTGGTTTGTCAGCCATCTGAATCCTAGTGCAGAAAACTTTCTTACATTATGATATTTCCTAGCTACTCTAAAGAGCAAAAGAAGATAGACACCTACAAAACCCTCTGAGTTAACTTGAGCACATCTTTGTGCTTCTATGTCTCAGTGTCTCTAGATATAACATTGGTGTCATTTTAAGTGAGAGATTAAACTGAAAGAATATAAATTGAGATGTATAGAAAGTTCTGGCTCGAAAGAAGCTCACACAGCATTTTTCTATTTTAACTCCAAAAGCTAAGGAAAACAGTCAAAGTGATGAAAGTTTGTTTTAAATGACACAAACAGAAGAGGACACATGTATGACATCTCAAAGATCCACTAATCCTCAGTCTTTCAAAATTTGCTTCTTAAGCACACCACGTTAAGAATCACATGATAATCTTTCAAAGTGGTACACTGACCTTACTGAGTATGATTTAAAAGACACATTTCATAGGATATTTTTTAATTCTGTGCACATATTTGTTTTTTATTTTTAAAGCATATTTATTTAAATTTCTCAATAGAAATGACAGTTCATTTAAAGTACAATATAAGAAAAACAGCAGCAAAGAATATGCCTCCAGTCTCTCAATCTGTCTTTTAAACAAATCTGATGGCCATAGGATTTGGTAAGAGCAGAATACCAAACAATTTATCACAGCCAAAAAAAAAAAAAAAGAAAGAAAGAAGAA